>VYXH01003331.1:453494-476439 GCA_013397275.1 Burhinus bistriatus
TTTTTTGCTAAGCAGTGTGAAATAGTCTGGCTCAGGCAATTTAATTTGCCTTTCATAGTCTATCACAAGGCTCATGATTATTTCTTACAACAAAAACTTCAGTGCAACAAATTAGTAGATTCTGCTATGTTGGTTGGGCTGCATTCCAATTCCTGCCTTAGTGATGCTGGCTGCCTTCAGCACTGCCAGCACAATAATTATTGCTGAGTTTTCTAGACCTCATCAAACCAGCAAGGTGATCACCCCCTTGGAACATCTGGGGATATGAGGTATGGAAAAGTGGAAAGAAATTGCTGTGACTGTGCTATCATGCCAGCAAGTGCCACTTGAATGATAGCAGCTATTGGCAGAGGTAGGGCTCTGCTGGAGGAGAGCTTGCAGCAGTTCTAGATTATAGCTTTTGCTGCTTCCAAGGAGAACTGCTGTTCGGCACTGAATTAAAGAAAGCAAATTGGAAGGTGAGGAAAATGAAGATTTCGAAGGCAAATGTAGAAGGGGAAATGACGATTCGTGACAGTGAAGCAATTTTTGGTTTACTATATGTGATTGGCTCTTTTATGAAGCAAAAAACTTCCACAAACACCATAATGTCAGCTATGCAGGTTTGTTAGGCAGCCCTCTCCAGCCTTCATCACATAATTAAGGTACCAACTGGTATCAGCAAACTGATGTCATTCCTTTTCCATACAGAGAAGTATACTACTATTTATCAGTATTTTACCATATGAAGTACAGAAGCAAAGTAAAAAAACCCAATCTTATTTTAGATATTTAACAATACCGTCATCATCAAAATACTTGCTGAGAGACTGCTAATGTGCTTGAGTGCATATTTTGGATAAACAAATGAGTTTAATCCAGGACACTCAACACTAACCTTTACACAAAACAAGCAACCAGTAAAAATCAGAGTTTAGCCTCAAATTAGTTGATGTAAATTATCTCTGTGTAAATCAGAGAAGCATTATTGACTGCAATAAACATTTATGCAAATAAGAAGGTCCCTTATATCCCTTTTTGGTATCTCTGGTTTTTTTCCTGTTTCTCCCTTTCGTTTGAACATTTTAATTTTGATTCAATTTTATTTTCTGGGCAATCAACTCGCATGGAAGTGTAATATTTTGGCACCGATCTCGTCACTGGGATACAGAGGCACCTATTAGCAGTTCGCAATGGAATATAGCAAGCATTCATCATGTGTTACCATTCATCATGTGTTTCACATCTTGGCACAAAGTCTTTTGTCAGAGCTTTGTGTCTATCCTTTTCCTTGTCCCTCAGATTTTTAACTTTTCAGTCTCAACAGACTGGGAGTAGAGCTTTGTGATTCACTATCTCTTAAGCTGTAACTTTATTATAGTACTCTGTTTTTCACTATTTGTTACCTTGTAGGTTGATAAGGCTTGGCTGCAAACAGATAATATTTCAGAAGCAATGTACTTAAGAGAAGGATATATTTGTATGCACACGTGAATTGGCATACTAAAAAGAGGTCAACATACAGTGTTAGTACATTAGTGATTTACAGACTAGCTTTTTATTCATTGCATTTGTCATCAGGGCTAGGGAAAAGGAATTGCCAGCCTGCCTTTTAATTTTATTACAGCTTTAATGTTGGAAGATGCAAGAGAATGAGACTGTAATCTGTACTGCTTACTTATATTACAGAGGCTGTGCTTTCCAGGGCAGGTGTTGGGCTTTGTGTTTCTTTAAAACAGAAAGCTTACGGTCCCACTCATTTAAACATATTGTTTCATAAAACCAGAAAAAAATTCCTATTTTCTGTGAAATGTTTAACAGGATCTTTTTGAGGGCAGTGTCTGATTGATTCACTCTAGCTGTCCACAATGCTTGGAATGGAGACCCCTGCCCCAATTGCCTGATGACCTGGGGTTTTGCTGTAATGACTATGACAGCATAGACTGTTTCATATGCTACCTTTTTTCTTAAAATCATGTTCCAAAGCAGATTGAATACAAATGGTGAAATATTGAAAATTGCTGCAAATTGCCTGGCTCTAATCAACAATTCTTGAATTGAACCAACCATCTTGAATGAGCCTATGAGAATGCTCCATTTTCTTTACAAAAAAAAAAAAAAAAAAGCTTCACCCTTAGGATAGAAAATTCTGTTTCCAGAACTGGGTTGTAGACAACAATCGGTGTTCCCCAGGTGTGGTTGAATTTAAGGGTGCTGGACCTGGGTCACTGAGTATCCGGAAGATGAGATCTGAGACCTTGTGCTTGTTCCTGGGACTCTGGTGCAGAAAGAGGATGACAAGTCCAACTCTTAAGGTAGCCCTGTTGCAGAGAAGATGCATTGCTGCTTTCAGCACTGCTTGGAGTTCCCTAAGGACTAATGGCTTTATACACAGGTAATAGGCAAAGTTCAGCAGCTAGAAACTTTTCTGACTATAACTGATGTCAATTATCTCACTTCCATAAAGTGGTCTGCGTAGTTTAAATGTCAGTTTTTCAGATTATGCCGAGGCATGAAAATGTAGCAGGTGTTTCACATATTCTATCTAAGAATAATGAATATTCCAGCAGAAGCATCTTAAGAGAGAGATTTCTGGAAGGTCAGACAAAGTCAGCATCCTGCTTATCCAGGTTTAGTTGTGGAATGCGTGACTATGAAGCAAGGAGCCCTCTGTGCCTTACAGTTCTGACATGGATTAGTTGTCGTTCTCTCTCTTGCTTTGTGGACAGTCTTATATGCCTGAATACAAGTAAAACACTATAATGACTCTAGATTGGCTATTTTCACATGATACAGTCCTCTGATACCAAATGCCCAGTTCTTGTTATCACATCACTCAGTCCTGATGATCAGTGAGTGGTCCCTGCCAATATCACTCAAAATTATTTGGCTAATGAAGTTTCCTATGGGTGTGCCTTTCCTGATGAAAAGGAGAGGAGACTAATTTTGTTGTTGTTGTTTTTAGAAGGCATTTTTTTCCAGGTATTAGGCCACATTCTATTTTTGGCTAAAGAAACATACATAAAAGATAGTTTCACTACCTCAAGTTAAGATACCCTAGATACATCCTTTTGTGAGCTCCAAAACAGCATTATCACATCTTTGTTGAGTTTACAAATGTAATATACCATAATTTGAATCACTGTGTAGAAACTGGTTGTATCTTTGTGAATGAAAGCGAGACCTGTTTTATTGTCAAATATTTCCATAAAGACAGAAACAATTTGAAAGTATTAGATAAGGCTAATCTTTCTGAACAGTCTCTGAATGCTTGATTTTGCCTTCAGGCTTTACTGCAGGCAAATTAAGATTATGCAATTATAAAATATTATTAAAGCTTGATTCAAAAGTATTTTTATATTCAGAACTGGCTCAAGGCTTCTCAGCAGCATCAGTAAAATTGAATTTTGCCATCTTAAAGATGAGGTGTGGGAGCCAGGGCTTTGATGCTCTTACTAGAAGAAGGATGTGAATGAGAGAGAAGAATAGGGCTAGATCAGAGAGGTGGAAGGGAACCCCTGAGAGATCAGTCTTGATCTTCCCATTGTCAGTGGCACAATGGGAGAAGATGGGGTTGAGCGTGCTGACAGCATTTAAACCTATTCCCTCCAGTGGTCACTAACCCATCTATTGTGATCCCTCCTTTGGCCACAGTCACAGCTAGCCTGTCTCTGCAGAGCTTTGACATAAGGAAAATAGGCATCAAGCCCAAGACCATGCTCATGACCTACCTAACTTTGTACCAGGTAGTCATATGAAGAGCACTGCCTCCAGTAAAAGCTAGGGTCCCAGTATGTTTAAGTGGTTTTGTTAATCCTTGACCCTATCTAAAGTCTGAACCAGTAAGCTGGTACAGCTTTTGTAGTGGGGTCCTGTAGCTGGAGCAGGCATTAAGTTGCTATACTGCTTCCAGGCCTGAGCTGACATGCAAAGAGATGTCAGCTGTGTCTGCCCTGCACTCTCTAGTTTCAGAAGCACTGTGGAAGAGGCAAGCCTCACATCTCTGCCTCTGTGGTACAGGCCTGCACTCAGGAATTCTGTAAATCTGGCCTTCTAAAAGTAAAAATCACATCTAAGCAAGTATAGTAAACTGTTCTGATATATTCTATCTTTGTTAATAAAGATTATTTTTCCAATTTTTTTTTTGGTGTATGTGCTTTCAGCTCATCTGATTTTGAACGTTGCTAAAAAACACATGGGCAGGTTTTACTAAATGCTTTTTACACTCCTAGCTGGAACCTGACATCTGAGTATTTTGTGTTATAATACTATCTTGGTTTTAAGGTAAAAATGAACCTCATAACTTGACCCAGTTTATCAGTTTGAGTCTGAACTACTTTTGTGCACACTCAATCCATATCTTCCTGGGTTTAGTGGAGTGCAAATATGTCTTATTAAAATAATGCACAAATTGTTATTAAAATGTTCATGAAGAGGACATAAAATACTTTATAGGGATTAAAACTCTTTGCACCTCTAAGTTATCATTACTTAAGTGCAACACTTATTTGATTAGTTTTTTATTGTAATTCTAGCAATATGGTTCCTATAAAGTTATTCTAAAAATAATTTTGGGAAGCAGTATTAAAAATACAAAATCATTCAGTGTAAAATTAAGGACTTCTTCCTTTTTTTCCCCCATCATTTATCTCTTTCATGGACATTGGTGTTTCATAACTTGTGTGGAGAAAGTATTTTGCAAGAATAGAACTTGTTGATCAAGCATTTTGCCAGCAATTTCCTCTTTTTTTCTGCCTGCTCACACAGAAGGTGATTCTTTCAGGGAAGTACTTGGAAGACAGGGTTTTGATTTTGTTATTGTTTGAGTCGCTAGGTCTCCATGTATGTATGGTGGAGTCTAAATGTTTATAAATTGTGAATATAATACCCTGAAGATATGTTCAGTGCACAGTAAATCATTTTTATTTAAACCAACTGTCAGCTTCACCTGCTCAGCTTTAGCTAGAATCTTTCTTATTTTCATGTCATGAGTAATAATAACTGAAGTGTTATTTAGATAACAGTTCTGCTTCTCATTACTCCATAACAGAAAACCTACTGTAGAAAGATTGTATTTACCAGTTTTTTGTTATTACTATGTTCAGTTAGAGAAGGCAGCAGCTGAGGCTTAGAATACACGCTGTACCCATGGAGAGCCCTGTTGTCCTCAGTAAGTCACAGCAGAAATCCACTTGTAGACAATAAGATGCAGGGATGTGGTCTTACACAGGATTTTTAAAAACTATGATTACATTCTTATCAAGCGTGGTGAAGGCCTATTCCTTCTTTCAGCAGCATCAAACAGATTAAGGACAGGGGCTTAGTATTGTATATGTGATTCCTTTAAGGAACCAATGGATAAGTGGAAACTAGTTCCTTCTTGATTTTAACTTGAATTACCTGTGCTTGTGATGTTTTTTATTGGATGTGCTGAGAACACCATTGTGTCCACAGCTCTTCACATAACTTCTTTTTATTTTTCCCTTTCTTCTTACAAAAAAATTCAAATCTTTTTTTTCTTTCCCTGCTGTTTTGCAGTAAAGGACTTGACTTGCATGCACATGCACACTTGCAGATGTATAGATGTATTTTGTATGCATTTGACTTTCAAAATATTATTCTGTTTTTCTGCTGGGTAACTGTGGAGAATTCATTGGGTAACTGGGCCCTCTATCTCAGGATACTATCTGAAATTTTGATGAAAAATTAAATGAACCTCTCTAAGGAATGACACAAATATATGCATTCTGCCTCAAAATGATGGAAGTGCTGGGGAATGGTTAGCTGGGGATGTATGTGATGCAGGTAGGCTTTAGCATTAAAATTCTTTCGTAAGCCACAGGCCCAAAATATTTGTATTTATTTGGGTCTTTTTAACTTTCTATGCCGTGGAATCAAGAACTGAAAGTTGTTAAAAAACTATGTCTAACTTAAAAACACAAGCAAATGTTTAGAAGCTGTGGGCGTGTGATGCAACACAATTGAGCTGAGGGGACTTAATGAGTTACTGATTAGAGCTTAATTTCTGTAGCTCATTCTTAGCCTGCACCAGTCATGATATAAACCATGGTTGCTTAATTCCCCTTCACTGCGATTTAAGCTAATACTCTCTTCTTCCTTTGGAGTGAATTGAGAGCCTGTTGCCATGACTCAGTGGGAGAGTCCATCAGTTGAGTGTGATCCTGTCCCAGGCTCCTGCGTACTGGGTGCCTCTGTGCTGTTTGTGCTGTCCAAGGGCCATGGCTGGCAGGGGCCGTACATACCTGCTTGTGCATGTGTGCCTGTGTGCACTTTAATTTATATCAATGCAAAGTTTTGATTCTGTATCATTGTGAAGTAGTCGTGGTTGAGTTTCTTCTCAAGGAGGTTTCCGAGGAAAGGCACTTTGTCATTTTCCATTTTGGAGTTTGTGTTATAAATCATCTTTTGACTGGTTTCTCCTTTGTGGTTCCTGTCTGAAATTTTAGTCCAATCATATACTTTAAGAATCATCTCAAAATGGTTTTCTTTATCCTCTGGAAATTCAATTCTTAGATCCCTCAAGGTCAGTAACACTGTTAACCTATTAACAACCAGCCTCTGACAAGAATCTGGAAATAGTTTGAGCTATTCCAACTGGACAGTATACAGGCTGATTTTATTTTGTATTTATTTCTAAAGCAGTTAGCAGGAGTCTGGAAAAAAAATGCGTTAGTAAAAACAGTTCATTGTAATTACACTTAATTCTTCTATAATTTTATCAGTGATTACATAAAATAATGTCTATGATATTTTATTTATTTGGAAGCCTAAGAAGACAACATGGTGGATGTTTATTTTCTAACATTAGGAACTGACTCTCCATAACCCTACATTTTGGGTTCACTGAATTATTAAAATGGAGTTAAATTAAAACTTATTTTTCTTTTCTTACCATAGTGTACATTTTCATCCAAAGCATCCATTTTTCCTCATTCCTGTTCTCATTTTAAACTGTTGTTTCCAGAAGAAGATGAAGAAAGAAAACGAATGATTCTTTATATATTCCTAGACTTCAAAGATGAATATTTCTTCGTTGTACTTTTTCTTTTCTGTCTGTAATGTCCTTGAAACATCATTAAACATTTGAAGCTGGTGGATATGATTTGGAGAAAGAAGTGCAGTTGTTTAACGAAAAATTTTAAGTTTTTAAAGTAAAGGAAAAAAAAAATCTTTCAAAATCAGGTCTAAATTTTCTCTTGCTATGTAAGGAAATCCCTTGTGATTCTGGCATCTGTGGAAGAGGAGGAAGCTACATAATACTGTTTTTAATAGATTTTGTCAGTACTTTGTCCTACTTTTCACTTGTCCCTTTTTAGAAAAACAGACCCAATGAGATTTTTTTTGAGTAACTGCATGTAGTGAGTCCATATTTTTTTTCTGTTTATCTGTGAGTTATTTTTATTTTCTCTCCACCCTCGTCTCTTCAGGAAGTGGGAATAAAGGTCTAGTTCTATCCTATATTTTCCATTTGATAAACTTGCAATGCACCTTGCTGTGGTAGTCTGATCCTCCAAAGAACAGCAGCTGCATTTCTGCAGCATTTTATCTCTGCACAGTGTACCAGAATGCTGCCATTTCACACATCCAGCAGTACCCACACACAGCTGATTCCTTGAAGTGACAGGAGAAAGTGTAATGGCAAGGCTGCCTGTGGCAAACATGAGGTAGATACACAGGGACAGAGGTGGTACAGACTCGTCTCCTTGTTCTGCACAGCCAATATTTACCCATTTCCTTGTGTGCCATGTTTTGCGGTAGGTTGCCCTACCTGAAGTTTCAACATGGCCACAAAATCAGAGGGAGTAGTTGCTTGGTACTGAAGAAATTGCTAGTCATCAAAAAGTAGTAGTACATTGGCATGTGGGAAGTGAAGATCTACATAGAATAGTCATTTATCCAACACAGCGCCATAAACAAGTTTTGCTGGAACTACTGTGTCTTTCACCAAAAAAAAAATAAAACAAACAAAATGTACTTGATGCATGATAGCGCAGTTTCCTTTTAACCTAAAGTTGCAGCAGGAATATTAGGTTTTCTACTTTTTTAATATAATTATCTACTGTGCTGCAATTTTCCTCTATAATTGGCACACTTAACTGTGATTTCCTACTGGTTGAATGATTTGCATCATCCCCTGTATTTTTTTGCTTGCTGAATGCCTACTGTTACTATACTAGAAGCTTGTACATTCTAGACTCGTTTTACTACTACTTTGCTATTGTCATTTACTCTTTGTTCAGCTGATGAAAATAAGAGCTCTGTGCTCAGAGTGAACATTTTCCCTTTGTTATCTGTTTAACAGCACTTAAGGTCTAGCAGGTCTTTTGCTGATACCTCTAATAGACTTCACACAGACCTACATAATGCTGCTTTATGCCACATGTTAGTCTTTTTAATATAAATTACTGTGTCAGTAGTCAAGGAAATATTTCTTAATGATAAACTTAAAAGTACAGGGAGTCTGAGATTTGATGAAGTTCCTAATACAGCTTGGCCTTCTTTTTCTTTCTTCATCACGTTGTCACCATTAGAATATTATGTCTTGGGGTTCTGGGAACTCCTCTATGATGTTGCTTTGCTAGGGAGAGTTGTAGGATAGCACAATTCAGTTCATTAAGATCTTGGATGATGTAGGATCAAATTACCAAGACTGGCTATAAGCTGGATGCATTGTGTGAAAGGAATCTTTGTTGTAGAGAGGAATTCGGTGGTTGACATGAAGCCCTGAACTTTCAAATTCAAAATGATATGGCAGACAAACTTCCCCAGGTTTATTTTGAGAATCCCTATGGCTGGATGCCAGGTGCCCACCAAAGCCGCTCTATCATTCCCTCTCCTCAGCTAGACAGGAGAGAGAAAATATAATGAAAGGCTCGTGGATCAAAATAAGGACAGGGAGAGATCATTCAGCAATTACTGTCACGGGCAAAACAGACTTGATGGGGAAATTAGTTTAATTTATTACCAATCAAATCACAGTACAGTAATAAGAAATAAAACCAAAATCTTAAAAACACTTTACCCCTAATACCTCCCTTCTTCCCGGGCTAAACTTCACTCCTGAATTCTCTATCTCCTCCCCTGGAGCGGTTCAGGGGGTTGGGAATGGGGGTTGTGGTCAGTTCACCACACGTCTCTGTCGCTCATTCCTCCTCAGGCGGAGGATGCCTCACACTCTTCCACTAGAGCGTGGAGTCCCTCCCACGGGAGACAGTCCTCCATGAATTTCAGTCCTTCCCACGGGCTGCAGTTCTTCACAAACTGCTCCAGCATGGGTCCCTTCCACGGGGTGCAGTCCTTCAGGAACAGACTGTTCCAGCATGGGTCCCCCACGGGGGCACAAATCCTGCCAGCAAACCTCTCCAGCGTGGGCTCCTCTCTCCATGGGTCCACAGGTCCTGCCAGGAGCCTGCTCCAGTGTGGGCTTCCCACTGGGTCACAGGCTTCTTTGGGCATCCACTTGCTCTGGCATGGGGTCCTCCACAGGCTGCAGGTGGTTATCTGCTCCACCATTAACCTCCACGGGCTGCAGGGGGATAGTCTGCCTCACCATGGTCTTCACCATGGTCTTTCCCATGGGCTGCAGCGGAATCTCTGCTCTGGTGCCTGGAGCACCTCCTCCTCCTCCTTCTTCACTGACCTTGGTGTCTGCAGAGTGGTTGCTCTCACACATTCTCAATCCTCTCTCCAGCTGCAGTTGTGCAGCACTTTTTCCTCTTCTTAAATATGTTATTACAGAGGTGCTACCACCGTCACTGATGGGCTCGGCCTTGGCCAGTGGTGAGTCTACCTTGGAGCCAGCTGGCATTGGCTTTATTGGACATAGTGGAAGCTTCTAGCAGCTTCTCACAGAAACCACCCCTGTAGCCCCCCCCTCCTCCCCCCCACTACCAAAACCTTACCACGCAAACCCAATACACCCTATCTTAAAGTTCAACGTATGCCAGTAAGTACTATATAATTAAGACTCTTTACAGTTGCAATACTGGTGTAAGTGTAGGCTGTCTTTTTAATGGCAAGTTTTCTTACTTAATTTCAAAAAGAAAGCGTTGGTGTGGCAGTGGACTGTGGCATGAAAATTGAAAAACTCTTCCATGGCTATATCAGGCAAGAACAGTGGTGAACAGTAGTTAATTATTCACATAGTATGTGATCTCAAAAGGTGTTATTTTTTAAATGAATGAAGTGTGTGGCAGATACACCTAATTCAATTAACCCACAGCATAATATAAACTGACTAAATAGTCACTTGTCATTTAATGAATTTTATAAAAAAACAGCCTGTTTTTTCTTTCTTTCTTTTGTGTGTGTGGTGTTGGCATTGTTGTTATTTTTATTATTATTTTTATTTTTATTTTTCACATTTTCATGAAAGTCATCTATTCATTGTTCCAGTTAGTGAAATTGTTGGAACAGTGTCAAAGAAACTCCTTACCCTTTCTGTCTAAATTCACTTCACCATTACATTGCCTTCTAATATTCACAGCAATATTATTTTTATCAAAACATGTCATTCTACCTATGGGTTGGGGCACGGTGCTGTATTTTGATATAATGTCTGAACAGCAGTTAAGGGACACCTACTATTTGAATTCTGAAATGATTTCTACTGATACTGTTAGAAATCAGTTTTCCTACTTTCTAATCTATCTGCTTGGAACAGTATTGCCTGAAAACCGTCATCAAGAGCCCAAGATTGTCCCTTAATTCACTTTTTAAATTTAAGTATCTAGAGTCTTGGGTAACAGCTTAGGAGGAGGTAAACTAAAGTCATTATCAGTAGAAGCAGGTCAAAAAGTTGCATGCATTTGGTTACAGGTAAAAGCCCACTGACAGGATAGCTAGGAATAAAGGGAAGAGAAAAAATCAAAAGGTAGGGAAATAATGGAAGTAAAGAGACAGGACTAGGCTGAAGAATGGTGTTTGTGAATGGAAGCAAAGTAGCTGAGAAGATGTCATAAGTCTGCCACTTATTTTCAGCACCGATACCCTAGAACAGCATAGTATTTACTGGTGTATATGACAAAATGATTTGTGTTTCTCCTCCTGCAAACATACCATCCTAGTGAACAGTTTAGTATCTCGGTAGAATTGCCCACATGAATATTTTAGCTAGCTGAATGTAACTCCGTAAACTGTCAGTGAGAAATGCAGCTTTCATTAAAACAAGAAGGTGAAACATTGCAAACTCATTTCATTTTACTGCTGACTGAAGTATTTCTTTAACTCAGGGCAAATATCTTGGGTATGGGAAGGGGAAATGCCCTAATAGATGTTTTCTGGTCTGGTCTAATCTATTTATGCTTTTCCCTTTTAATCGTAGGTTACTGTGCTTGAGAGGCAGATATTTGACTTCCTTGGTTATCAGTGGGCACCCATCCTGGCAAATTTTATACACATTATTATAGTCATACTTGGCTTATTTGGAACCATCCAGTATAGACCTCGCTACATAACAGGAGTGAGTATTTAATTTTATTTACTTATTTTGATGAACATGTAAAAAAAAAGGCATTCCAAACTCTATTGCTTATAAATCAAATAGAAATATTGTCTTGGTTTAACTTTCTTCTGTAATATTTTATATTTACTTATTATGCTTTTGAGACACCTGCAATAATTAAGTGTTAACAACCTACAAAAGCGGAAAGTCAATATGAACTATCAAGAAGTGAAATGAGTTTAAAGAATTACAGCATCCTGAGAATTACAGGGATTTAAAGCTAAAATAAATGCTAGCTATAACTTTCCTAGGTATACTGGACCTCCCCAAACAGATCCATGATTTATTATACTTAACTCATTATTGTTATTAACCATCATTGCTGGAGTGCCTATGGCTACGTATATCACTCCTAGAAATTAGAATCCAAGTTGAAAATGAAGTATGAAAATATGGTAAGAAATGCAGTTTTGATGGTTATGGACTGAGGGCTCCAGAATGAAAGTAAGGATTTGAACATTTATATTTTTAATCCATTTCTTTTCCTTATTCAGTTACGCCTCATACAGACTCAGTATTGCTGTACTCTCTGTTACAATACAGTATTAATGAAATCCTCATTTCATACTCTGCATTCACTTTTTTCCCCTTTTGTTGGTCTATAAAGACAGAATGACAAATCTGAAAGCCATCGTTCAGACCACCTTTTGTTAGAAATAGATTTGCATAACTATTTCTGTCAAAATTGACTGCTAATTCAGTTAAAGCTTGTATACTTTTCAGAGACAGACAGCAGTCGAAAAGATTTGCCTGTACACAACCATATTTTCATGTCAAATTAAAAGAACTCCACTGAATCTGTATTTGCTTCTGCAAAGTCTGTTTCCTCTTATACTGTTTCCTCATATACTAGTAATCACTCAGGAGATAGAAAGGTTTTGCTTATACCCCTGTGCTGCCATCCATATTGCAGTAGTGTGTTGCTAACAGTAATACATTAACATTTGTGTCTGTGTTTCTATCTCTGTAATTTCCTATATGCAGAAAATGTGTGTCCACATGTGTAACATCTTTATGCATGCACACAATTTAATATATTCCAAAACATATATTATCAACATTGAAAAATATATTGCAAGCCTGAAATATTTAGTGTTTCCTTCAAGTCACAACTCTGGGAGTCACATGAATGTGAACTGGAATTTTCTTCGTCCATTTCTAGTGCTTTGACCAGTACAAAAGGCTTGAAAATAAAAAAACCCACAAAAATCCAAGGAAGTGTCAGTTAACTAAAAAGAGTAAAAAGTTCCATCCCAAGACTATTCCAAGTCATAAAAATGAGCATAAGCATAAAACGCTTATCTGAGCTAAACAAAAAAGCTAGATTTAAATAGGCTTTTCAATAGGAGTACAGAAAATTACCTGCTACAATGATGAGTGCATTGTGAATGGGAGGAATACCAGCCTCATAAATAGGTACCATTCACATGAGTTGATGTTCAAATGAGGTGATGATACTGTTTGTGCCACACCATCCTACTAATTTTTACACATATCTTTTCTTAGAGCTCCCCCTCACCCTCACTGTGTAGCCCATCTGGCTTTGTGAGTTTGCCTCCCTGCATCCTCTCATTAAATTGGATAGAACCAATCTAAGATCACAGTTTTTGTCTTGTTCACATTTTATAATAGTCACCTGAATCTGCCATCTATCACAGACTGCTTAGATGAGGAAACAATGATGAAACTTTCATCCTTCATTTAGTTGGATCAACAGAGGAGTGCTGTGATTTTTTTCATTTCTACTACCACTCTCTTTGGAGAGTATCTAAAGTCAGGATTGGGGAAATGGTACTGGTCACTGGAGGGAGAGACCAGGGAACTGCATCCTTTTCTTCAGTTCTACTGGGTGCAGAATAGGCAGCTTGTTGAAGCTGCGCAAATCTCAGTGGTGTCATCTGACATCAGGAATAAAGCTACGAGTTCAAAAGCAAAAAGAAAGACAACGGCATGTAAGCCTGCAAGTGTGTAGCTATGAGGTTTTCAGATGAGTGGATGTAAAAACTCAGACTTCGAAAGATTCTGCAAGGATCAGTCTATCTTGAGTGGACCCTATAGGATCCTCAATCCACAGTCACATTAGTACCTCAAGTATAGCTTGCTTCAACAAGACTACAATAAATTTTCTTTTTACTGTGCATGCTTCATAAAGGATATAACAAAAATGTTTTCCAGAGGTTGTGAATCATAGGTTAAAGAGAGCAGGGAGGTTTTAAGGTGAGATTTAAAGAAATGATTCAGTGGCTTAGGGAGAAGAGGAAATAAGTTTTAGAAAGATGGGACACCAGAAGTGAAAGTGTGTCCTTGAACTCGCAAGAGTCACAGGCAAGTTTAGAAGTGGGTGAGTGGAATAGGTAACTGTGTGGTTTCAGGGCTTGGAAAATAGTTCAAATTACGTGGGATGCAGGAGTTGTGGTGGACAAAGAGGACAGGAAATTGAGGTTTAATATTACCAGAGGGGTTAATCTTAATATAGGTTTGGTAAGAACACATTCATTTTTGCTTGTAAACCTAAACCATTAACCAATAAATGAGCAATTGATGCAGGAGGTGAAACATCTGTTCTGAGGGTGGGAATGAGTGTCTGTTCAAAGATGTCTTTTTAAAAGATAATAATTAAGCCATTTTTTTGTGGAAGCAATAATGATAAAAGGACTGCTTAACTGCATAATGCTGAAACAAAGAATAAGGATTTCAGTAGGAACAAAGGTTAGCCAGCATAATGACTGAGATGTAAATGTGTTTTTTAGCAGTGTTATCACAGGTTCCAACAATGCAAATGCCTGAGAGGTAATAGCAATGCGAATTATTAAGTGTTCTGGAAGGAAGCAATGCTCTTCACCTGAGTAGGGCTCTGCCTGGAGGCTTGGTTTCTCCTGGTTCCTTCTACAGAGGGATTCCGGCTGTGCTGATATGCTCAGCGCATGTTCCTCACTCTATTGTGGATAATTAGTCGCCTGACTAATCTAGTGACCTTCTACAATGGAGTAACTGCATCAGTAGACAAGGGAAGAACTACGGATATAACCTATCTAGACTTCTGTAAGGCCTTTGATATGGTCTCCCACAGCATTCTGGCCGCTAAATTGGAGAGATATGGGTTTGACAGGTGGACTGTTAGATGGATAAGAAGTGGCTGGATGGCTGCATACAAAGACTTATACTCAATGGCTCAATAATGGCTGGTGTCCCTCAAGCTTATGTGCTGGGACCGATAGTATTTAATATCTTCCTCAAAGACATAAACAGTGGGACTGAGTGCACCCTCAGCGAGTTTGCCAACAATACCAAGCTGAGTGGTGTGGTTGATTCGCTGGAGGGAAGGGATGCCATCCAGGGGGATCTGCACAGGGTTGAGAACTGGGCCTGTGTGAACTTCATGAAGTTCAACAAGGCCAAGTGCAAGGTCCTGCACCTGGGTTGGGACAATCCATACAGGCTGGTGGATGAAGGAATTGAGAGCAGCCCTGCCAAGGAGGACTTGTGGATGAAAAATTGGACATAAGCCAGCAATGTGAGTTTGTAGCCCAGAAAGCCAACCATATCCTGGGCTGCATCAAAAGAAGCGTGGCCAGCATGTCAAGGGAGGTGATTCTGCCCTGGTACTCTACTCTCCTGAGACCCCACTTGGAGTACTGTGTCCAGCTCTGGGGCCCACAGTAAAAGAAAGACATGGATCTGTTAGAGCAGGTCCAGAGGAGGGCCACGAAAACAGTAAGAGGGCTGGAACACCTCTCCTGTGAAAACAGGCTGAGAGAGTTGGGGTTGTTCAGCCTGGAGAAGAGAAGGCTCCAGGGAGACCTTATTACACCTTATAAGAAAGATAGAGAAAAGCTTTCTGCTAGGGCCTGTAATGAGAAGAGAAGGGGTAGTAGGTTTAAACTGAAAGAGCGTAAGTTTAGATTGAACATAAGGAAGAAAATTTTTACAATAAGGATGGCGAGACAGTGGAACATGTTGCCAGAGAAGTTGTGGATGCCTCATCCTTGGAAGTATTCAGGATCAGGTTGGACAGGTCTTTGAGAAACCTAATCTAGTGAAAGATATCCCTGCCCATGGAATGGGGTTTGACTAGACCATCTTTAAAGGTCCCTTCCAACCAAACCATTCTGTGATTCTATGAAAGAAAAAGGGTAAGGAAATGCCACTGAATGAACTGGTGTTTTCTGGTTCCTGCATTATGAAAAACCTTCGCAATGTCATTCTACTGTTCTCTTAATATTTCTAGAAAGCATTCTCAGAATATATAAGAAGTACAAAAAGTACTGAATGTCATTCTCTTCTCCAAAAAGAGGAATCCACCTGACAGGTGAAGCCCACCTTATGGCTTTCCAGTGCTACAAAGGTAGCACTGTAAAATTAAATACTTTGCTTCTTCACTGCCGTGGGAAGAAGATAAAGGAATGTCTGGTGGAGCTTGACAGTGACATAGAGAAAAACTTTGAAGTGAATTATGAAATATAAGCATTTGAGGAAAATCATGTCTGGGATGTAGATTCCTCTGTAATTTCCTGCTTATTTGTATCTGTTAGACCTGTTATATTTACTTCTTCTAGAATTAGTTCCAACAAAAACAGAATTTTTGTACAATTCTGTAGGTTTTATTGAGCAGTCTTATAGACAAAGCAAGAGTGATAAGAAAGTAAAACAGCATTTGCACTGAAGAATAAATTCTCCTACCTTAAGCATAAAGTGAAGATCCAATACCAATAAGAGAGAAAACTTTTAATCCAGAAGGAACCACCTTGTTTCAAACCTGTGGTAGTAGGAAATTGTACAAATTATTTTCTCGTAATGACCTATTCATTGCACAGTTCAAGTGGACTTTGGTTGTGTGTGAAGGAAAATTATGCAGTGGGCAACAATGTTACTAACATTTTCCAGAGATTAATTTATTTTGTTCTACTATTTCCTCTTCTTGAACACAATAGTAACACGCCCTAATAATAGTGAACGTAACAGGGACTTGTACAGACCACAATAGGCAAGCAGAAGAGAACAAGGATCTCAGTTTGACACAAAGCACATTTGTAACCTTTAAGAGCAAAAAGAATCTTGTACAGGATAATACCTGGTCACATTAAGTCTGGGAGGAAAAGATAGATTATTACTGGTACCTTACTTAACACATAATTGCTGATATATATTAAAAAAGAGAAAGAGGCAATTACCTTATGTCTGAGCTTCTTGCAGCATCATCAGTCTGCCAAACCATTAGGCCCCAGAGAGTATAGCTGAGTTAATCTATGTCTTTTTAAAGACTAGACATTGTCAATGGCTTCAACACCCCTAGTGGGATCTACTTAATGCCTTATATGACAAGTAGCCCTGAGGCTACCAGATCTGTTTTGGATTATTTCAGTTGTGTATTGCAATTTAGTATCTTCCATGTTTTTTAAATGTTTAAAGTAATACATGAAAGTGTGCAGCTGTTCATCTCTCATGTACATACTATCAAACATCATTAACCATGCCATAGAAAACTGTAAAGCCAAGAACAGCAGGGAATCTGTAGTTCTAGAACCATGCTTTATGAGCTACTTTTTTGAATTTTAAAGACAGGGTCCATATAGTTAATGATTTGGCCAGATTTTTTGATGAGAAAACATTTCAGGAGACTGTTTTACTAAATCTTGTAAGAGAACCAGTTTTCAGTTCTTTTTCCTCATGAAACAGTTATTTATAGTAAAAGAAAAGGGTTCTTATGCTTAACATTTTTTTAATAACTGAGTTCTTCTGAGATTAATTTACCTTATTGACCCAATCCAATTTATTTTCCAGGTACTTGTTTTATTTAAAATAAGAAAATGCGTGTACTCAAGCTCAGTACAGGAATTATTAAAAAATATATTTTACTTCTGCTTTCTTTATAGCTGTGGGAAAAAAAATACATATATAAACTCATTTAATAAAGAAGAGGATGAAATTAAATTGAATGATCATTGTCCATTCAGGTCAGCCTGTAAGGTAGAAAGTTCTTGAAGTCTGTGAAGTCAGACTTCTACCTGGGAATGCTCTCTATAAAGGAGCTTCTCAAGAAGTACTTTTGTCTACATTCTGAGACAAATCATTCAGTTGTTCACCTTAATTGTACTTATGTGGTGATTTACTGTGTTGCAACTAAAATGTAGACAATTATTTATAGGAGGCACATAGTCACACAAACTACTTCTATGCTTTACTGAACTTTTCAGAACAAATTATAATTTGGAGACATAAGCAATAAACTGCATAATCATTTTGAGGTAATGCGCAATAATACTATAAGTACAATTAAGTAAATAAAGACCCTGAATATTTTAGTAGCGGCTTTGTCTGTTGGCTGTCACAGGAGACTGTGAATCAGGATACTGATTCTGTTTCAAAATGTGCCATTGGCAAGAGGTTTTGTTTGCTAACATGTCGTTCAAGCACACATAATGGTATTCCTCAGTTTGTTCCTTGATTCAATAGTTTGCCACGGATAATAACGGATGTGAATGTTTATTTTGTAGTCCGTATCTATGCTCTTTCAATGTATTCAGTTACAATATCGCTAATACTCAACATAGATTTCTGGTAATTTTAATTGTAAATTAAGCAACAAAATAGTTAGCTATATAAATAAATAGATATTATATCTACTTATGTTTTGAAGAAGACCAGCCTCTTAAACTAACACTTCTGGCACAAATGTGTTTGAAAAGACAGAATTTCTTTTCTGCAAATATCGCTAATACCAGCAACAAAATGATTAGAATTATTATTTTTTTAGGATATTCTGTCACTATATTTACTAAAATCTTTGCTGAATGTGAACCAGAAAGCAAATGAACAAGACTGAAGTAAATCCACTTAAAATTGGAAATGGTACTTCTATGAAACATTTTTCATTACCCATGCTGTTCTCAGTGTAAAATTTCCAGGATTTATTGGTTTCAGTCATGTTAAAAATATTGTGATGGAAGTTGATTTGTATTTCAGTACTTACAGGCCAGATCAAAACCAGGAAGTGTGTGATCACAGAGGTTGTATTTCCATGTTAGTAGAAAAATCTGTCAGTAAAAGTTTAAGTAATGGCTGAAAAGTCAGAGGTAATCCAAATGTATACATACCCACTGGAAAAGTTAAAACAGAACGAAAAAGAGAGGTGTCTCAATGACAAGCAATAAAAGAGAATGATGACAGAATTGTAATTTCCCCAAATAGTAAAATTCCAGAAATTAAGCACTATATAATGAGTGTGTGCCTTGAACAGAGAGAACAGAACAGCTATTTCATTTGGGAAGTGCATGTGTATAAAGAGGTTCTTACACTTGGGAAAGGAATAAGTGGAGGTACTCATCCAGTAGTTTCAAGTCACAGTAATATAAGCACACCACCATTACATTTTCAGTCAGAAAGATGAAAAAGATTCAGAAAATACAAACTACACAAAATCAAGATGATAGCATCCCACAAAGTGGTCATTATAGAAAGCTCTGTCCACACCTAAATAGAACAAATGCTCAGTCAGGCCAAGCTTTAACAAAATAGTTCCTCAATGCTTACTCATTTATTATTGGGGCTGTTGATTAAAAATTAGTCACACAGCAAGTTTGCCTTCAGTTGAAAGTAAATCAGATGAGTTTGTTAAAAAATAATTATATCTGAGTCATCAAATAATAGTGACTACAGTATTAGTGGTCACTATGCCTCAGGAAATATCAAGAAACAAACATTACTAATCCTTATCTTGGTGAACAATGGGGAATAAAATCTTGATCATAGTTTAGGATCCACAGAGACTCCCAAATTAAAAAGGAGCCAAAGCAAAGGAGAAACAGCACACTCATACGGCTACTTAGTAGAGATGGTTAACTAAAATAAACATCTCTGTTAGAGTTTGTGTCTGATGAAGTAAATTAAGAAAGAAAATTACTCAAATTATAATACATCTTAGGATTTTATAGAAGTAAGAAAAAACTTTGAAGAGCAAAGTGCATGACAAAGAATATGAGGACAAACAAAAAAGTACAGAATAACAATAGAAAACTTAAAAGAGCGCTAGTAAACTTTCAAAATTAGTATTGCAGAACCATTTTTGGGACACTTTGGTAAAGCTCCAAATCGTAACATGAATGAAGACTATTATAGTGCTGGACAATTCACCTCGACCCTGAGTTAACCCCAAGTTTCATTCATGGTTTCATTTCCATTATGCCAGATAAATCAATGCTAAATGAAGCACTGGTATTTTATGGTATAGTAATTACTGTATAGAGGCACTTTCATGAAATGCTTTCCGTTCCATGAGTAGCAACGTGAATTCTCCTTAGCACTTTCCATGATAACTATTCAATATCATTAATATTCTTTTCATTACAGAATTTATACTAAATAGTTTGGTTGAGGAATGCTTGCTGTTTGTTGAAGCTCACCTTCCTAAAAATATCCTCTGTCTTGGTCACCTTTTCAGTAATCCTTGGTCAGATCTCATCAATGTTTTCTGAAATATCTCCATGTTCGGAAGTACCTGGAGCAAGAGCATGTTATTACAACTTATCCTCTTAAAAATTCTTTTAAAATATAACAGTTTGGATGTCACAGAAGAGTAGTGTTTGGAATTCTTTTTATAGTCTGTCCTTTCTCTACTGGATGCTACATCCATAAGAATGACCTTTGTAAACTTTGCTAACTGCTATTTTATTGGAGAGTTTTGCTCACTTCTCGCAGATGCTGTGAAAAATCGGTAGGGGTGTAAGTAGAAGACTGCCCTTTGGACTTTAAACAACATTTGCTGAAAGGGATTTCAATTCATGGGGAGGTATGCTGTTTAATAGAGTGCTTTTGCTGCTGTTGTGTTAAAAGATTAGATTTTAGTATGTTGTGGATTTAAATGTGCTTCCATTTATATTTAAAAGGACAAGCTCAGCAGTTTACTTTTGAAACTGAATCTAGGGGTGGGAATGTGAAGGGAGTAGAAGTTAGTGAATAGCTAGCTGGCCAGTGTCATAGCTGTAGGGGTTCGACTAATCTAAAATATGATTCTAATGCCTTGCACATATACAGAACTTGAACAAAGAAAAGCTTAAGTATTCCAATGGTCAAGAATTCATTCTTTCTTTATGTTTATTGGTTAGTTTATTGATGGAGTATTAAATATCAGTTTAAAACAGATGGTCTGCTTTTTTACCTGATAATCGGTCCAGAGACTAGTCTAGGCTTTTGTTACACTGGGCGTTGGATTTTGACTTCTTGATTTATTTTTTTATTTTTTTGATTTTGGCTTCTTGATTTTGATGAATAGATGAGGGGAGGGCAGTGGATGCTGTCTACCTTGACTTCAGCAAGGCTTTTGACACTGTGTCCCACAGCATCCTCATAGGCAAGCTTAGGAAGTGTGGGTTGGATGAATGGACAGTGAGGTGGATTGAAAACTGGCTGGCAGACAGAGCTCAGAGGGTTGGTGGCACAGAGTCTAGTTGGAAGTCTGTGACAAGTGGTGCTCGCCAGGGGTCAGTATTGGGTCCAGTCCTGTTTAATATATTCGTCAGTGACCTGGATGAAGGGGTAGAGTGTACCATCAGCAAGTTTGCTGATGACACAAAACTGGGAGGGGTGGCTGACACACCAGAAGGCTGTGCTGCCATTCAGCGTGACCTGGACAGGCTAGAGAGTTGGGCAGAGAGAAGCCTAATGAAGTTCAACAAAGGCAAGTGCAGGGTACTGCACCTGGGGAGAAATAACCCCGTGCACCAGTACAGGTTAGGGGCTGACCTGCTGGAAAGCAGCACTGTGGAAAGGGACCTGGGAGTCCTGGTGGACAACAGGCTGACCACGAGCCAGCAACGTGCCCTTGTGGCCAAGAAGGCGAATGGCNTGCTCTGGCAGGGGGGGTAGACTAGATGATTTCCAGAGGTCCCTTCCAACCCCTGTGATTCTGTGATTCTGTTATTCTCCTTTTAGAAATATTTTGATAAATTGCAAGAGATCTCAACAGATCTCAAATTCTCCAGCCCTTGAGATTCAGTTAAGCCTTGGGCAAATATGTCGGAGAATCACTTCCAGTATAATATTATACAGAGTGCATCTGTCTTGACTGTATGGAAGTAGATGAAAGAAGGTTGTCTACAGTAAATTTCTGTGGCATTTTCTGCCTTTTTTGGCTCTTGACTTTAGAATTTTCATACTACGTAGAATTAAGACCACAGGAAGTATTTTTTTTTTTTTTTAATAGAAATTGTCTGAGTAAAGTTTGACTACTTTCATCTGCTCTCTTCACCAGAACATATTTAGGTGTGAGGCATTGAGGTACAAAAGGATTAATCTAAAGGAAATTATGAAAAGGAAATCTCTTCTGTGTTCAGAAAACCTGACCCAACTTCTTCTTAAGAAAGTGTAAAATATTCTTTCAAGCTTAAAGAGTACCCAGACAGTTAGTCAGCCAGCTCTGGGGGAGCACAATGGAAAAAAAAACCCTGTTGATCAGAGAACTAGTCAAGACATAAAAAGGAAATGATCCCAGTTAAGAGATCCTAAGTCTCTGATTCCTCGAAGTTTTGTATTGGACATTACCTTTTCAGAAGTCCCCTACTGTCAGAAAACAAGAGTTATAAAGAGGAAAAAATGTACCAGCCCTCTGGATTTTCATTGTAGATAATTGAATGAGAAGCTGTCAGACTCCAAGAGGCCTTTTAAATAGTAAACATTTCGAAAACACAATAAACTCTTCTCACTTATTTAAGCATGAAATCTATTAGGTTCTTAGAACCAGTGAATCTTGAAAATTAATTTGGGATGTTTTCAGAAAATATGGTGAAAGACATCCTGGGCAAGAGTGCAGGACAGAGTTTATTCAACAACAGTTCTGCTTGGAGTTTTATTTTCTTTTAGATTGAGATGGATTTTCATTAATTTAAAGGTACTTAGCTAATACTATTTTTTAAAATGATATATATGTTGAGTATTAGAAGATGAAAGATTATAATTTGCATCATATAATGAAGTACAGCATTGATTTCCAGGAATTTTTGTGCGGAACCTGTTCAGTGCATGAAGCTCTGATATTTTTAGTTTAAATCCTTAATTATTAGTTTCATAGCAGGTTTAATTGGTGTAGAATTCAGCTACATTCATTCTTTCCTAATGCTTTTATCCCCTTTCAATGAATCGTATTCGCATTTAAAAAGTAGCCATTTAAAATGTCTCTGCCTCATCCATTCCACAGAAAAGGAAGATGGTTTTCCAGGAAGTCTCCACTGATGATTACAGTTCCATGTAGAACTGCAAACAACATATAACGAATATGGTATTTTCTTTTCCTTCAAACCAGAGCACTCCCTAACAGAATCCCTGGAAGGGTGCCAAAACATGAAGTTCCTTTACATTTCATTTTCTCTTTCTTTAGAATAGATCCTCTGGTTTGTCACTATAATGACGAGTGGGTTTTGTTCTGCAGTTTTTTTGTGGGTTTTTTTTGTT
>VYXH01003334.1:0-24452 GCA_013397275.1 Burhinus bistriatus
TGCCTCTTGAGCCAGGAGGAGGATCAGTTACCACCAGTTGAAGAGACTGGCTCCCAATTCAAGAGCTTTGGAAGAAGTTGATTTATCTCCATGCAGAACAGGAAGAAAGTAAGGATCAAAGCCTAAAACCAAACTATGCAAAATGAGAAAAGCTTCCTGTCTTGTTACGCTAACAGTTAACTGTCATTCAAAAAGAAAAGAGAAAAGAAGGACTGGGCCAGGGCGATGGTGTGGTGTAATCAAAATCCACATTCTTCATAACTAATAGAGCCAGGAAGAATTTAGTCTTCACTAATGACTCATGTGAGTCTCCCTACAATCCCACTCTTGCCTACTTTGTTCTCCTGTTGTTCTATGCACTGTATCTACTTGTTCTATGTATTTTATGAATTTTCCTAAATAGAAACTTATTTTCTAACACACATCTATGAAATTTATATATAAAGATATATATATATATAATTTAAACAAACTTCAGACCACAATTTCCATATTTGCTTCCCAACGCTAGTATTTTGCATCAGAAGCTGCCCTCAAACAAATCTGTCACACACTTAGAACCAACGTCATTACTGTCATCGTTTGGGCTGTCAGCTGAATTCCATGCAAAATTAAATGACATGCAACTAAACCCCTTAAGACTAACTAAGCTTAAAAATAGCCAGCACACATTCATTCACACCACCAACAATGGCATTAGACCAATAAACTCAGATTCGCAGGTTAACGCTCTTCAACGAGAAAAGAATTCTGGCTGAATTTTGATCTGAGATCAACAGTAATACCATATATTGCAAAACATGAGCTGGATTTTTCTGCTTAATTGTTTGAGCAAAGAGTAAAGTATTAAACTTTCAATAGTTTTGTGTAAGAAATGCAAAAGGCTACTGTTCTGTTATCAAAAAAATAATCTCCACATTGATTACTATATTGAAAACTTAAATGCTCAGATCTTCAGGACCGCAGAGCGTGAATGTCATGGTTAGAAGTCAGTTCAGATAATTGTGATTCCTTTAAATATTCTAGATCAGGTACTGATTCAGCAGCACTAGAAAACATTTATTTACCACTAAAGCTGTTGCCAAACAGGTATAGCGAACCATTTTAATTAACACTTATTCATCACTACAAGGTGGATTAAGCATTTTCAAATGTTTATTTTCCAGCTCTGAGTTAATTTTTAATGGTTTCTTTAGCTTTTCTAAATTCATTTAAAAGGTAATTTCCAACCTACATTCAATATCCTGTCCTTACGGTCATAGCTGAAATAGTATTTTAAATTAAAAGATTAATGATGGTTCTGAGCATTGCAGTTGTGCATGATTCACATCACAGACCATGCTCCAGCTGAATTTACGTTACTTCCTTGAGATGCTAGGGACACATGTAGTAAACTGCCACTGACTAATGGGCAGTTTCTCTATTTTATTTGCAGGACAAGTAATAAAGCAAAGGGAATTAATTTGCATTGCCTAAGGATTTTACTCCCTAGCTAACTCTCCCTCTCACTTGGATACGGCTACCTATATGGAGAGGTACCAACTAAAGAAAGCTCACTGAAAAAATTTAATCAATTTTACAGCTTCCACAGTCAAGCTTCTCTGTGGTAACTGAAAAAGCAAGAGACACCCAAATACGCATCTCAGCCCCACACCTATCCAGACAAAAATATATTAGGAACTGTACTTAACAAAGCTTTTATATTTTTGCTATGTACAATTTGAGGCAGTAGAACTCAACATTTCAAATCAGAGCTTCTTCTCAAATTCAATATAAATTTCACCTGAAGAAGTAACAATTGAAATGTGACACTTTGACATTTCTATACACCCTTTCCAGGAAAAAGAACTTGCATTTTCACTAGATAGGTTTCTATGTATTTTTCAGCCCATACCTTACTTGGCTCATGATTAGATTTGTGATTTTTTAAAATTTATTTATTTATTTATTTTTGGCCTGGGATGCAGTTTGGACGTGGTTTGGGTTTGGAGTTTTGACCTCCACCTATTCCAATAAAGGGAATAGTGAAGATTTCCACCACTGCATATTCAAGGTTTAACAAAGCTTAGACTCATGATCAGTTAAGAACTCTGACATTCAAGAGACCCTGATTATATACTCATGCAAAATCAAAGAAATTAAGTAATAATTCATATTTATGGCTAGGCCCTCATATTTGAGGGCTGATCTAAATTTAGTAGTTTGCCTCATTCCTCTGTGTATTACTTTTTTCCACATGCTTCATTCTGTTGCAAGTTACAGCTTAGCGATTTTCAACACCTAAGTATTAATTATAAATTGACATTCTTCCAAATGCTGTATCTAGAGACCTTTAAGAAGCATGTCAGAAGCGAGTGCCTCATCTAAAGCATTCATGAGTTGAGTTTTACACAAGATGTAAAAGCAATGGATTTATGTACACCAGAGTTAATCAGATGCTTTATATTAGTATGAAAAGGAACATAATTTAGGATACATTAAAATAAATATTTAACTAATTGCTCTGAAATTCAGTTGTCTTTACTAAAGGGTTGAAAAAGACATCTTTCACAAACTTCCTCCTCTCGTCCCTGTGCTCACAAACCCACAGTTTCAAGGAACTCTCTGGAGTCTTGTGTAAATACCATAAAAGTAGCTCTCTTGCCTGGGGAAAAAGGTGCACCACACAGACTTTTGGGATTAGATTTCCTTTACCTGGATAGGGCAAATTTCCTTGGCACTTCATGTTTTTTTTAAAAAGTGGAAAAATGCCTAAAAACCCCAGATGCTTCTAGTAAGCTTCCAACAGCTGATGCTGCATTGTGTAGCCAGAGGTAGAAACAGTGGCACCCACATGACATGCTACAGCAACTTCAGGAATCTGGTATACAGAATCCTCAACAAAACCATCACAAGTTGTGCAACAGTAAAGTCTCAATGCTTATTTAATCTCTAAAGCACTTCTATTAAAATGGTTAACTCCACAAGCACTGCAAATAACATTTACATCTCCATAGTAAAAACAGAGCTCAGGCAAAAGAAAAAGCAGTAGAGAAAAAATGGCCAAAAGCTGAACCCTCAATGTTTTGAACAATTTACAAGTGTAAAAAACCGCTGGAGATTGACGTCTGAATGCTTCAAAACCCTCTGCCCAGAAAAGAAAATGAACGGGAGAAAACTGCTAAGGAAATTTCATTCATAAATTAAATCACGTCTATTGCTCTCATGCTCTGAAGTACACATAGCAACCAACCCCATCTGGAGAACACTCAAGTCCAAGGAGCCACTGTTTCCTTCTAGAACTATGGAAACGTGAACTTGTTATTCCTGATACGTGGGAATTCTCTGTTTACACCACAAAACTCCAGTTTAATCTCCCATCAGTCACCTCATCCTTAGCTTTAATCTTTGAGCGAGGTAATGTATAAATGAACTGCTTTATGTTAATTCGGAGGCATTAATATGAGTCAAGAAGGTTGGCAGGCAGTCAGTTTCTCACTGACCTGTAAGCACAACAGGAATTTTAATATCCACTTCACTCATTTAGCTGACCGAACAGCATGCTTACTAATTACAGATTTAAATCCTATAAAGAAGTTTATCTTCTATTATAATAGCCTATTACAAACACCAAGCTGTAGTATTGAACATTTTTGGAAAACTGCCTCACTACTAGTTTTTCAGACAGTATCTGCATTTCTTCCATAAACATTAAAGCATTGTTCGCCTCTCACAGCATATTAAGAAAGCATATAATTAACTTTGTATCAAAAGCACAGCCAAGACCTTCAAAAGCAGTTAGCATTTTTGTAATAAGATATGAAAAATAAAATATTCAGGATTTTTCCTAAAATGCCCTTTTAGTGCATCTCCAAACAGGCTCTAAAGAAACATACACACTGAAGAATCATGACTTGGTTTTCAAAAAGCTCCTAACATGTCCAGATTAAATGAACAGAGAGATCAGAACAGAGATGTCAAGAAAATCAAAAGCATAAACAAAAGGATGCAAAAACCATTTATGGACTGTCTCTTCCCTGCAGGACTTGAGGGAAAAGGTACTTTTACTGTGTCCTGTATCTCACATTAAAGAATGTAACTATCCTTGCACACTCTATATTGTCTCAGTTTTGGTTTTTCTTTTTCCTGTTATTGACAAATGCACCAAAACTGAAATCAATCTCTCTTTAAATATAGGTGTTTTCTCTTCAACCAGCCCCAGACAGGTAGAGAAAAGCACCCTACCAGAGCAGTCAGCCAGAAAACAGGAGCTGTGAGGAGGAAGCCCACCTCTCCTACCTGTCATGGGATCACCTCTCTACCAGGCTGTAGGCTGGTCTGAACTCAAAACAACATTTAGCAAGATTCCCTAAGTCTGTAGCAAAAGCAGACCACTATTGCCATTGCTAGTCACTCATCCTTGCAAACCTCAGGAACTGTCTGTCTTTGCCTGGACTTGTCTTGGTCTATCTGGAGATCCAACAGGAAGTGGCTATTGCTCACCCTGTTTTAGTTTTAGCTTAGCTTTGTGTAATTGTGTGGTGTAAGACCTATTCTTACAGTAATTGTGAGATATTTCTGTGATTAATGCAGTGTAATAACAAGTAGTTATTCAGTATAGAACAAACTATTTATGACCCTAGAATAACAATGTATCACAGAATACCAGGTTGGAAGGGACCTCAAGGATCATCTGATCCAACCTTTCCTAGCAAAAGCATGGTCTAGACAAGATGGCCCAGCACCCTGTCCAGTTGAATCTTAAGTGTCCAATGATGGGGAATCCACCACTGCCCTGGGGAGATTATTCCAATGGCTGATTGTTCTCCTTGTGAAAAAATTTCCTCTTGTGTCCAATTGGAATCTCCCCCGGTGTAATTTGTATCCGAGGGGTAATCCCTCGTCTTTTCCATGTGACTCCTTGTAAAAAGGAAGTCTCCACCTTCTTCGTAGCCACACTTTAAATACTGGAACATGGTGAAAAGGACTTCCCTAAGCCTTCTTTTCCCAAGACTGAACAAGCCCAATTCTCTCAGCCTTTCCTCATATGGCAGGCTTCCCAGTCCTTTGATCATCTTGGTGACCCTATCCTTTTTGTGTAGGGCAGACCAAAACTGAACACAGTATTCCAGGTGTGGCCTGGTAAGCGCTGAGTAGAGTGGGATAATGACTTCTTTATCTCTGCTGGTGATGCTCTTGTTGATGCAACCCAGCATCCTGGTGGCTTGCTTTGCTGCAGCAGGACACTGTTCACTCATACTGAGCTTGTTGTCCACCAGGACCCCCAGTTCCCTTTCCACAGNCATTGGTTTCTCTAGGAGGAGGCTCTGGGGAACCATGTCAAAAACCCTGGAGAAATCCAGGTAGACAATGTCCACCACCCACCCCTCATCAACCAAGCAGGTTCCTTTGTCGTAGAAAGAGATCAGATTTGTCAAGCACAATTTGTCCTTGGTAAATCTGTGCTGCCTCTTCCCAATCACATGCTTTGTTTGACTTGTGACAGCCCCCAGGAGGATTCATTCCGTAACTTTCCCAGGGAGTGAAGTAAGATTGATAGGTCTATAATTTCCTGGATCCTCCTTTTAGCCCTTCTTGTAGCTGGGGGTGACATTAGCCTTCTTCCAGTCTTCTGGGACTTCCCCCCACCTACATGACTTCTCAAAGATCATGCAGAGTAGCCTCGCAATGACATCAGCCTGCTCTCTTAACACCCTCAAGTGGATACTGTCAGTGCCCATCAATTTGCAGGGGTCAAGCTCCTGTAATAGTTCACATACCAACTCTTCCTTCACCGGCGGTGGGTCTGTGTTTGCATCAACCTGGATTTTTGTTCCCAAGGCCTGGAGCCCAACAGTGCTGGTAAAGACAGAGATGAAGAAAGTGTTGAGAACCTCTGCCTTTTCAGCATTGGTAACTAATTCACCTCTCCTATTTAACAGCAGGCCAATATTCTCCTTCTGTTCCTGCTTGTTGTTTATGTACCTGAAGAACCCTTTATTGTAGTTTTTGAGATCTCTGGCCAGTTTCAATTCAAGCTGAGCTTTTGCTTTTCTAACTGCATCTCTGCATATCCTGGCAATGCCCTTATAGTTCTGAAAGGGTGTTTGTCTGCTTTTCCATCTCTGGAACACTTCTCTTAGTTTTGAGCAGATTCAGAAGCTCACAGTTAAGCCAAGGGGGTCCCTTGCTCCACCTACTTCCCTTACCTTTAAAGGGGACGAACTGTTTTTGTGCTTCCAGGAGAGCATTCTTAAACTTCTGCACTTGCTAGCTCCTTTATTCTCCACGGAAGCTTCCCACAGAATCCCTCTCAGCTGAGCTCTAAGCAAGCTGAAGTTTGCTCTTCTAAAATCCAAACCCTTTGTCTTTGTACTAGCCTTCAGCATGCTCAGCAGGATCCCAAACTCCACAATACTGTCATCACTGCAGCCAAGGCCTTCACTAACCAAGATATTACAAACCAGGTTTTCCTGGTTTGTGAGTAGCAAGTCCAGCAATGCCTCGTTCCTGGTTGGCACATCTAACATTTGTATGAGGAAGCAGTGCTCTACACATTCCAGGAACTCGATGGATGACATATGAGCTGCTGTATCGTTCTTCCAACAAATGTCTGGGTAGTGGAAGTCATCCGTAAGAACCAGGTTCTGTTGACACAAAGCTTGGTTAAGTGACCCAAATAATGATTCGTTGGCCTTTTCGTCTTGGTTTGGAGGTCAGTATCAGATGCCTACCGTAAGATCCCCCTTGGAAATGACCCCTCTGAGCGTGACCCAGTGGCACTCGACAGGGTTTCCACAATCATTGCAGTTGAATTCTATACATTCAAGGTTCTCCTTAACACAGAGCGCAACTCCACCTCCTCTTCTGCCCTGCCTGTCTTTATGAAACAGCCTTTAGCCATCCATCACGATCCTCCAGTCATGTGAGTTGTCCCACCATGTTTCAGTTATTCCTGTGATATAACTTTCTGACTGGGCACAGAGCTCCAATTCCTCCTGTTTGGTCCTGTAGTGTAGAGTAGTTCAGGCACAGGATGACAGCAAAGGGCTTGAAAGTACAAGAACAGGAAAGTTAAGAGAGCTCTCAGCTATATTCAACTCACGAGCAGTTGATTACCGGTCATTAAATGCGTGCAAATTTCAGAGCTTGGTAAAACCAGATATAACAGAGAACAAAGAATAAGTATCCAATATACATATGCATACAGTATATTTTACATCTGGGAAATTCAGCTGTGTAAGAGTAGAAAGAGTAAGGTGTAAGCATGCATTAGAAAACAAATATAGCCCCAAGGAGGCTCTAGATGAATAAAACACCACCATCAACATCAGCGCCTTCCTTGTGAAAAGTTGCCAGAGTGTAACTCCCTCTGTTCTCCTTGTTGAGAAAGGCTGTGACTGTTGACCTGAGGGCACAGAAGGGTAGCAAATGGATTAATAACACCAGGGCAAAAAGAGGGGTAGATACTAGGGTGCATGTGAATAACAAATTTAACTGTGTTATGACTGAGGTCTTTTCTACAACAGTCCTCTCTTTCTCTGCAATACTTATTCCTAGACTAATAATAACTCTTCAATTAGACTGTTAAGACTTTAATTAGGCTAACAATAAACTCCTGGCTTTGCCTTTGCATATGAAGTGTTTCTTCAGCCCACAAATTACACCACGTGCAGTGCAACAATTCTTGCAGCCAGAGGGAGAGTGCACCAGAAGAAACAATTTCAAAAGGGGAAAACCTGAGTGCCAGCTCCTATTTCAAAGCCTGCTCATAAATTTCAAGTTAAGCAGTCATAAATAAAAAAGAGGTAACTTTGTAAACAGTTGTATCACTGATAATAAATGTTTTAGTTTCAAGGTTTTTCTGCATATGAATGAGGTATCTAAAAGTGGTTAAAATCACATGTGAAAAGTTGTATTTTTATTACTTAAGAACAATTACACTAACTGCTTATTATCACCAAAATTAAACTAACTTAGCACTTACTTATCTCTAAATGAAAAAGAAAATTTGATACCAGCTGTGCAGTGAAGAAGTGAAAACACTTATTAAAAAACTGAAGTTAATTTATTTCCCTAGCCATATGTCTATAAAGTACTAATTTTGGAGATACGCTTAAGTATCTCTCGATTTTCTTATTCTCCCAAAAAGTTCTCAGAAAACCAGTGACTTAGTGATATCTGAAAAGTAGATGATGACTAGAAACACCATCCTTGAAACAATATATGGGACTTTTGTGGAAATACCTAGCAAAATTGTTCTGTCTTCTGTCTTTGAGTCGGCGTTCCTACTGTTTGAGATGTAATAGTTAAGTGATTAGCATACATACGAGTTTGTGCTGACATGAGCATTTATACTACCAAGTACAAAAATTAAATACAAGAATGATAAGCAACAGTTTTATATTTACCTTACGGTATTCAATTATGAGTAACTAACACTACCCGAATAACATACAGACATTAGTCAAAATAGTTTTCAGGTTGGTGGATTTATTTCTTTTTCCTCACCGCGGTAGAGCTAATGGGCTTCTGTTTTCACAGGCCCATCCATTTTCTCTGCAAGTAAGTTTTGTTCAAGCACCTCACGGTTTCTGTTTATCCAGTTACTCAGCTACTTAAACATTCCTTTAGGTCAAATAATATTACACATAGAAAGTAGCTTCAAAATGATTGCCAGAGGTTAAGATACTTCAATACGTGCAGAGAGTATGGGCAGTAGGACAGTGTAACACATAAACAGTAACACCAGTGCTTTCATTAGCTCCACAGCAATTTAGACATGACTTGAAAGCAGCATACGTGGGCACTACATAGTTCTTCCATCTATATTTCCATAATGAAACCATAAACAAAAATAAGATAGTCATGTATGTAAGGAGACCATCTTAGGAAAGGCAATTATGTTTGGAAAATTTAGAACAGTAATACCAAAAACTTATTTGCTGATATATGTCTTTTTATACGCATGCACACGTGTGGTAAACTTGCGTTGTGCTCTTTCTCCCTGTTAGAGTATTCCCCATTCAGAGCGGAACCTAGTTACCCCTAGAACACTGGGTCTGTAAGGTCTGGCTACCAAAAAGTTGGGATCCACTTACCTACAAGCATAGTCTTGTGACCTGTTCAGTGTCATTGAATTTCAGGAACCACTTCTGAAATGAAGGCATTTTTAACGTACAACTTTCACACACAAAAATTATGAGTTTTATCAGTTTGGATGAAAGTAGGATGAAGGCACAATTACAGTGGTTTCACTACTACAGACAAGATCCCTCACCCTCCCTGATATTTTGCGTCCTATGTACCTCTAGTGTGCCCAAAGTTGAAGCTTCAGTGCATCTTATGCATCAGAGGGGCATCCTTTGTGCAATGTAGCCTTTCAAATTCTCCAGGAAAAGCAAGCTCTAATCTCATTTCAGAGACTCTCAAGACCACAGCAGAGAAAAACAGGCAAGAAAATTATACAGATTTAACTAAAATAGTAACCACTGTCAAATGCAAGAAGGATTTAGTTCATGGAAGCTGCTGACAGAGTCAAGATACCCCCTACCCCAAAATCACTGAAATTTAAAAATTTGGATAGAACTACTGGATGGCCATAGCAGATGTCTAGTATTCAGCACTCTGGCTTAAACAGTGTTAAGAAAATAATTATACAAAACAAAAAAATTTTCACAGAATTTGCAATAAAATTTTGAAAGACCTATACATGATACTAAAGAATTGGCTATTTATATATAACTATTTTGAGTTCTCTTTCCTGCATAAAGTCATTGAATAGTCAGTAACAACAGAATTCCTGCTGTACCTGACCTCTGCTAGCATCACTGAAGCCTGACTTCAGACCAATTCAATCACATTTACTGGTCAATCTATTCTTAGCTGTGAACTGAAAGGGGGAGGTAGGGCTGAAAACATACAAAATCCTACAGAACAGATGTCCTTAATCCTACTGTCACCATCTGAAGCCATGAAATGGAGCAGAAAGATATCCTCACCACACTCCTTGCCCAGTTGCAGTTGAGAAATCACTGTATTATTTTTTGATCAGAGATTCAAGAGTATATTGGGATTCTGCAAAATCCAAAGACATCCTGAACCTCCCCAGACACTGCAATGGACAGAACAGAACATGGTTGGATAGTCTACAGTGGGAATCCTGCAGTTAGGGATTCCTGATCAGAGACAGTAGAGCTCCCTTAACCTACCTACTCTCTGATTAAGATGCAAGTGTTCTGCAATTCAGTGATTTTTTTTCCAGAAACCTTACCTTACCATCCAAGATCTGATCAAAAAGAGGTAAGGAATAGGGGGAAAATAGAGAAGGGTAGAAAAGATATATAAAGCTTAAATTATATTAATCTGTTTTGTTGTGGTTTGGGGTTTTTTTTTTCAGCTCTGAATTATACTAAAATTTAAATATCATTGTTAATGAATACCTTAAGTAGCAGAGATTCTATCAGTCAGCATCCAAGATGTTTCCTTATTGCACAAATAAATCCTTATATTTATTTCTGTTTACTGAGGTTTTTTTCTCACCTGCCACAATCCTGGTTCACAACTTCACTGCCTGCAGGTAGGACACTGTCCAAGCAAGGTACTGAGTCCAATTATACTTCAGGAAATCCTGTCCCTTATAATACTTGATTAAACCCAAAGACAGATTCTGAAATAAAAGAGTAAATCTTAGAAGTACAATAAGTACAGAAGGATTTTCTTGATTTGATGATACTGCAGGATAGATCATAAACATCCAAGGAACAGGCAACTGCAAGCAAGTTAGCATCATTAATACATTTGAACAAACGCTTAAAAAGTATTTGCTATCATGATGCTATGAGATAATTTGACCAGAAATGGAAAAGAAAATCAGCTGAATCCTTAAGAACACGTCTCATAGCTCTGTAAGCGTTCTATATAGAAAAGCATCTTTTTGCCTAGAACAATAAGTATATGTAACTGTAAGCATCTGAAAGCAGGATGACATGACAATCACCTTTAATTTCTCCTGACACAGATTAACATTAGAGTTTAACCTGCTGAAACACACAGCAAACAAGTGCAAATACAGCCCCAAGATGAATGACGGACTGCACAGTGCTGTCTTATGATACAGGAGCTGTCACATAGCCTGAGGTATTGATAAAGGAAGGAGGGCTCCGCCCTCTTCCCCCACAGCCATTAAATCCAAATTTAGGACAGGCTGAACTATTTTGACAGAAAAAGTGCCACACCAATCTTATACGTTGTATATTACAGAAGGATTCATAAATCTTTGCTCAAGACAACTGTATTGTTTATGTAAAGAACTAGATTACTCTGTGCTGTGTCTTATATTCACGGAAAGGAGGCTGTGACAAATCCATACTAATGGAATTTTATTAACCCTTTTTATTTTAACTGTCATCATAAAGAAAGTCTACCTGACTAGCATAGACAAAATCTTCTTCACTGTCTGCAAATATGTTTCATCTACTAAACCACATTAAGATGCAGTAGTAAAGAGACTGTTAAAATTCTTTATAGTTTGCAGTTAACAGATTAACTGCTAAGTTTCACTTGAACCTCTGGAAACCACTGCACATTCTCCAAAAGCTAGAGCCATTAAGCAGGAGAGGAAAACTATAGCTTTAGTAACATGACAACTTATATACAATGTTATTCTGCAACCAAAGCTCTATGAACAGGAATGATAAGTAAAAAAGGGAAAGCAATAAGTGAAAACATTGTTAATAGGAAAAAAGACCAGGAAGGACAGCACTGAAGAATGATTAATAAGCACAGGAAGGTATAGCACAGGAAGGTATAGACAAAAAAACCCAGAACATAGCTGCTAAAACTTGGGGGGAAAAGGACAGAATTAGAGGACAACATCCATGTAACAGTGCCAGAAGTTAGAAGTCACAGCTCTTTGAGAGGTGCAGCTGCTTTTTGCTTCCTGTTCACCCTGAATTCCAAGCTTCACAATATAGAGGAACTGGGAACCACCACTCCTTACGAAGAAGATGCTGCCCACTAGCTGATCAGCAATGTTGCGTATCACAATTGGCCAAGCCCGCAGCTCTTGGCTAATACTGATTTCAGCAATAAGCAGAAACTACTTTGAAGATAAAAATATAGTTTCGCTCACTGCCTTTGAAGCTGCCAGCCTCCATACTTTTGGATTCTCACTCCAAGTAACACAGTATCAATCTTGATTAAGACTATTTTAAAAACTAGGAAAACTGTAATAGTCAACAAAGCAAGCCAGCCAGATATTCTTTGCAACAGTAAAACATATAAGGACTCTGGAGACTGATGAGCAAGGATGAAACTAACCTCATCACAGCCAATGAACTCAGCTCCTCCTGTTTCTGCTCCCAAGACTCTTTGCTGAATTGATACAACTTTATACCCCAGGAAAATATTTCACTTCTCTTGGCTGTGCAGCTCAGTTAGCTGAATTGGCTCTGCAAGGGGTCTGACAGCACAACGCTGGAGAAGAGGAAGGAACTGCATACCTTGAAGAGGTGGTGGGTGGAGGGGGAACATCCTTTTGTCAGGGACATCGAGCTTTTAGATCAGCTGTTGTAATAATGGAATACTTCACCCTTTGAGATCTACAAGAAGATGACAAAATTGCATTATTCCCTTGCTTTATGGAGAACACTCACAGTAAAAAGGTGACATGATTAAATGAGGAGAGGAAAGAACATTGAAAATATTACTGAGATATCTGTTTCGCTATCATATACTTTCAATAATTCATGAACAAGTTAATTTAAGTTTTTTAGAGAGGTTATAATCAGCCAGCTATTCAGTGGCAAGTCACTACATCCCTGCAATCACATCTGAAGTAGCTTTTATTTACCAGCAGATGATATGTAATGAACTGACATGTCAAGTTTTTAAGTTACATTATCAATGTTATGACATTTCAGTAAAATTGGAACCTGGTTTTCAGTCTTTCCTATGCTGCATCTCATGGGGAGTCACATGGTAAATTTTTTTACAGTAATTGCAATATGGTTATGTCTCCATTGCAACTGACCAAAAGACCAGTTTTGAAAACATTTCCAATCTGTCACTCCACATGGATCTTCTTTAGGATCTGTTTACTCTCGAGTGACTGAAATTATTGTATTTAATGTAACTCTGCTTATGACTTTCCATTTTCTGCAATATGAAAGCAGTGTATTGTAAAAAGACCTTAAGGTAGTAACTTCCCGCAAAAGACCATGACCCAGTACTATTTGAAAATCTAGAAGGGTAGAGAGCAACACAAAAGGCTCCCTGTTCCTCAGCAACACAAAAGAGAGCAAGCTTGCAAACTTACTCAAACTCTCCACTATTAATCTAAGGATTTAAGAAACAACTCTACTTCACAAAGGGCAGTGAATAAAAGGAAGAAGCACAGGAAGCCCAAGAACAAGTTTGCAAGTTATCTCAATCTCCTAAAGCATAGATAAGGAAAGCCAGTCTGAGCTCAAGATCTTGTACTGGGACAGCAATCCCAGAACAATACCAAGACCAGTTGGCAACAAAATATCATGTATTAGTCTGGCCCTGGTTTTCTTCTGTAGGTTGGCAGCTCAAAACTAAATTAAGTAGACTATCTTCACTATTGCTTCCTGTAGAATCCCTAAGACATAAGGCCAAAGTGCCCAGGTCATAGCACAGTTCCCAGGTAGTTTGTTTCCATTTTGACTTTTTGAGCTGTGGTTTTGATGAAGTACTTTATTTGTCACTTCGAGCTAATTCTAACTTCCATAAAGAAAGTTCTTTCTTCTGCTACAGCTGATGACCTTGTCATTGCTCTACCCTTTTCCCCCCTCCACTGTAATACTTGTTCGTAAATATGAGTATATATGGTTTATTATTCAGACAACAAACTGAGCAAAGAAGTTTGGAAAGTGGAAATGCTTGTTGCATTTATACAACTGAAAGAAAATGATCCTTTGTACTGGCTTATTTTTTTAAAGGGCCTACCAAACCAGCACAAGACTGAGTTGTTTATAGTGTTAGTTCACTTTCTGACATTCTCTGTTGGAGATTTGAAGTTCTATACAATTCCTAGAACCACCCTCCCATATCTCACAGGGAGATGAGTAAAACATCTAGTTTCATGAGTAAGCACACAGCTAAAGCCAAGAAATAATTTAAGTAATTGTTCATCTCTGCAGTGTGTTTATAACATAGCTGAAGCATGCACTGCACCTCTGAAAATGGAGGATGGGTGGGATCAACTGCCAAGGTCAGACTACAGAAAAAGCTACCATTAGATCTAAACAACAGCTACTGAGCTAAAAAATGAACTGAAGTCTAGACTTGATATTCTGAAGTACTGGTACTTGCAATGTCAGAAACATTAGCAATTAATGAAAGCAATTTAACCAATACCTACATATAAAACAAATGCTTAAGAACATGTATTAGATATTGTTTTTGTAATCCCATGCCCGAACTTAATCCCCTAAATAGAGGACTTGCAAGGCAGACCCTGCATACCCAGCAAAAGACTAGGGTCATGGTTGATGCCTCTGCTACTGCTTTACAATTTGTCTTCACTTTAATGCAGGCTAGTTAATAGGACAGTTAGATCTATCATTTGGATAGAAAAAGCTGAGCAGAAAAAAAATCTATTCTGGGGAATGGAAATGTTTTTTTGCATTGTGTAATTAGAAGCAATAGAAAAGACATTGAAAATATCTTAATCAATTGAAGAAGTATTTCACTAAGCATTTAACTTAAAGTCAAGCACACTTCCTTTAGAAAGTGGATTTACTGTAAATGCTGGGAAGGAAACTGGATGTAATATCAAGGCTAGCTCTTCTAACAAAATAACAAATGAATACAATAACTGTTTTGCAAGGCAATAGTATATACAAAGGCTAAAGTCTTTCTTGCTGAAAAGTCATATATTACTAGAAGAATAGAATAGACTATAGAAGTGAACCATTGGCACAAAGACTTCTATATAACTGTTAACTGTCAAATGAACTATGTCTCAAGATTTAAAGTTACTCCAAATTAGTGTAACTTGTGCTTAAAGAGTTAACACGTTAATAATACCTGTTATACAGTTTCAGCTGAAATCTCTAAGGATATTAAGAACACAGTTTCAAATACCAGGTAAGCTGTCATAAAGCTCAATAATGCAAACTCTGATCTGATATCATGGTCCACCAGTACCATTACTATCTACTGCTCTACAAACATCTACCATTAGATTCCTCCAGCTATTACAGCAACATACTGAGTCACGTATATTGTCATTAAACCCTAGCTTATTTTAGCAGAACTGTAGACCTAGAAGGGGTGGTTATTTTAAATGAATAGCAGTATTTGGGTAAATCACCATACACTAATATGATTTCTTTCTCTTATTTTATTATGCAAGGAATTATTGGAAAGATAAAAATGAGTTAAAGTCATTCATTTCTAGAAACTGATAGATTCTCCTCTGCCAACCTAATACTTTGAAAGAATAAATAAAATGGAAATCGGTGATTTTTCTTGAGCCTACCATATTCCAGCCAATAAAGCCTGGGCTGAGGGTGGAGGTCCCAGGTAAGGCTGGTCAGGGCCGTCAAGGCCTGTTAGTGCCCTCAGGGCCCTGACAACAGTCAAAGCAGCAATTCTAAAACCTGCACTTTCCTCTTTACTGGTTTACTTATTTCTCTTTAAAGACCGCCTACCTTCTAAAATAAGGCAAAGACAGGAATCTCATTTTTCCTTTCATATTGCAGCTATGGCATACTCTGGTGTGTCAGCTTGTTCTGACTCATCTGCATTTAAGTTTGTCCTGGATGTCGTTTGCTTGCTCTACTTTGCACTTTATTTGCCTATAATTTACTCACTCTTCATCCATCAAAATCTGTTAACCTTTTCTGATCTTCCCATTTCCCCTATGCATATATTTTTGTCCATTGCTGTTGTTGCCTACAGCTACGCTCAACCACTTTCTGCCCTAAGTGTTTCCTGTCATGATCTATCTTTCTCTTCTTACCCCATCCTCTCTAATAATATATATGCTGAATAGGAACATGAACTTTTTAATACATAGGCGAAATAGACTTTCATTTTGCTTCTTCTTAAAAATAGCCTTTTTCAGGGACACTTTTAAAAATACCCCTAAAAGCAACCTGCACCACTGATTCTTAGTTCTGAATACCAATTCAGATGCTAAATGATGCAGTAGGTGGATTTTTTTCCTCACTATTTAAAATAACCAATTGTTAACAGGAGTTAAGTTTCTCCCACTTCCAAGTCTGAGATACATTGTACTATATCTCAAGAAATTAAAGACATTGCTAAATAGTAACTGAGTGAATTCACATTTCACCTTTTCTTAAACTTACTGTTCAAGCAGTTTTGAAAGCCCCGATGCTATTTCAGTCTATATAATTCAACAGACATAATTTGGCAACTATCTCATATAATAGCATCCTAGTTTGAATAGGTTGAAATGATACCTGAGGCAGACTCCAGAGCTTTGCTATGAACAGCAAGCGTTTTCCTAAGAACATGAATCTTCTTTACAAATATGGACAGTCACACATACTAGCCCTTGTATCTTCTTTCTCTTCTTAGTGATCAAATTTCAATCACTGAATGCAGAAAGCACTAACATTAAACCAAATTGTACTGTGCAGTGGTAATTTATCTAAGGCAATCGAAAAGGCTTTTCTCCCTGAGCCATAGAAACAGCTCAGGGATTAGAAGTCAAGATCTCTATTCCCAGACTCCCGCTCAGCCCATTAGCCAGTGTGCTTCCATGTTTCTATTTTGACAAATTACAGTGAAAGAACATACAGCGCAACATAACATCCAAAAGCATACAGCAACCTCAACTCAAAACAGTGGCTTGAAACTGAAGATAAAAACACTTACGATCCCACCCACATATCCTTTTTCTTGATTGTTCCACAGTATCTCCCAAGAAAGCTTTATATTAGACACCATATGTAAGTGCTTGCCTTATTTAGCCCCTCGTCCACAACAGTAATGTATGCTTTGATGACCACATGACTGGGAAACACTGAGTCCCTTGTGGGAAGGATTACAGCACAGAACCTTTCACTTTTGCAGCCAAAGGAGGACATAGGCTCTCGAAAGCAAGCAGCTCTGATCCCAGGGTTCCCTGTGTGAACAGGCCAGTCATGTCAAGCTGATTCAAGGATGTCTTTCTCATGAAACTTGCCTGGTACTTTTCTAGTAGAAGATCAAAGTTTTTTGATGCAGATGTTAGGGGTAGATGAGAATTTTCATCAAACAGTCATGGTACCTTCTCATTCTTTACAAAGAGGTATAAGTCCCTCTATCAAACTTTTGAGTGGAGTACTACCTTTTGATCACCAATTTAGACAAAACCATCCCACTTTTTTTTATTTTAAAACATCTCAACTTTTGAAGGTAAAACTTAAAAAAAAAAAACAGTTAAAATACTTATACTGTTTAGTGTCCTTAGAGGGGATTGGGAAATATGTATAAATCAAAAAGCAATCAAGATCATTGTTCCACTGTACAAAATAATATGCAAATCAGCATAAGACCTGGGGGTCATGCCCATAACATCTTTCCTGCTTTCCCAGAGCCAAAAAGCATGTCGCAACTGCAACAGTAGAACAGTATCCTTATTAACATTTACCTTAAGATGGGTCACACACACACAAAGTGATTCTATTTTGCTAATTGTTATGGTTTGAGAAAACCACAACAATTTCTTGTCATTTAGACAATTATTCTATCACCCAATGATCCCTGCCCATCTGGAAAGGGGAATCAGGGAAAAACAAGGAAACACGAGGGTTGAAATACAAATAGATGTAATAGGATAAGACTAAATAATTAACATTAATAATACTAAGGAACCAGTATTGATCCGGATACCAACATAAAATATACAAGGATTATACTCCGCCCATTCTATCAGTAGGAAGCTGTGCACTCCCAGCAGTGGACAGCAAATGTCGGACACTGCGAGCGCTACAGCTTCAGGAAGAAGGGAAGGGCTCAGGGGTCCGGCACTGGGGCAAGAAGTTCTCTGGACCACCGCCATCAAGGCAGGGATAGCACTTCATAGCAAACTTTCTAATTTATATTGAATGTGATGTTCACAGTATGAAATAATCCTGTTGGCCAGCTTGGGTCAATTGCCCGGGTCTCGCTCCTCCTCATCCCTGCACCTGACTAACTCGAAAACACTGACGCCTTGAAACCCACATACCATAGCTGGCTATAAAGTAAATCTTTTCACAAATTCAGACACTAGAGTCTTCTAAAAGTGCAGTTTTCTCAAGCATTAGAAGAGAAATCAGTCCTGTGTCACTCAAACCAGGACACTAATGAAGTCTATGCAAGGCAAGATGGACTGGCATCTCCACACCATGCAACTTCTGGCACGAATGCCTAGTCAAGAGGAAAACATGCAGAATCGAAGATATGAGCAATGGGATACCCTAAACATAATTAACAGGCAGAATACATGTCTGAACGTATTTGAACATACAGTATAAAATGCCAAGTTAACTGTTCTAGAATCACACATTGCCTTTTCTCCATCATACAAGGACCAGCCTTCAGATGCCAGAAATTCATTACCTATCAAATTGCACAAGTTCAAAGCAAATAAGGCAAACAAGAAAGAGCAAAGGCCTAAAACACATTTATCCTTCAAAGGCGAGTGTCTTTTTTGGAGTAGCAAGTAGTCGCATCTAATAATGCTGTGTGACACTATTGCCTTGAGATTTGACTTCATAGTAACTCATGGGTTTTGCTCATGTTGCTTCATAGATCTTTTCACTTGTTTTGAGACTTACTCTGAACTGCTCTGTAAAGCCAGAGGCCAAATGTCACTGATCTGACCAGCCATACTCAAGCTATGAGTACACGTTTCTTAACTACACTTTACCTACTAGTTCACTTTCATTCAGAGGCACAATCCTGTTACATCCTTTTCTTCCTCCCTTTTTGTACTGCCTCTGGAGTTAATCTGAATGTATGGTAAACCATGTCACCCTGCTAACATAGAGCAAATTACTTAACATCTTAGGTTACTTTTCTGCATCACACCATCAGACCAACACCAGAACTGACAATGAAAGCAGGGAGGGAACATAGCCAAGTTTTTGTCTAGTTGTGGGGCAGGGAAGGAGAACTCCCACTCCTTCCTTCCTCCCAGCAGCAGCAAGCTATTAGATCAGTTTAGCCATTCATGCGTTTCCAAAACAGCTATGATAATGTAAGTCAGCATTACTACATCCTAAATTTTCAGCCTATCCATCACACGGGTGCTGGCTCTACACTGACCCAACAAAGCTGACTTGGAAAAAAAAAAGCACAATGCACATCCTGTTAGTCAGCTCCCTGAACGAGCTCTGCGTGGATTATACAGGTGCCCTGTAAAGAGACTATGAGACTGCGTCATATGGAGGGAAGGGGAAAGGTGGAACCGCAGCAGTGTTGACTTGAATTAGTTTAAGCTGTTGTGTAACGGCACGTATAACTACTTTTTCAGTAGCTTAAAGCGATTAGAAAATAAAGACTTGAACGAATCGGATTCTGTCAGACAGGATGTATACATTAAAGTTGCACAGATGATCTCAATACACACTTAGGCTACCCTCAGGCTTGATGTTTAAAGTTACCTAATGTATGGCATTAAGGATAAGCTACACTGTGTGTTCCAGATGAGACACAACTCTTTCAGTTCAGGCCTTTATTTCAAAGGAAAGTGTGTCACCCACTGCTATTTCCTAAGCCAGAAGCCCCAAGTTTTAAATGGCTATCAGATATTATTGCCAGAGGAAGCAAGTTAATGACTGAAAGATTAGATGACCCAGAGCAAACAGCTACAGCAATAAATCAAGGATACGAAAACTTGAGAAAATGATGAGAGGGTCAGGAGAAGAAGTGCTAGGCTTCCCCAAGGAAGGCAGCCATAAAACCGAAGACAGAGATCATGAGACTCAAATTCTCACTGTGGCCACATAAGCCAAAACAACTTGAAGACTTGTTAGGACCTCAAAAGCTAGTGCCTTCTCCCTACTCTGCCAACATTGTCATGAACCAACATGTTTAAGCAAGACACAGGGCATGTGGTTTTGAGGAACATTGTCAAGTTCTCTCCTAAATCAAGCTGCCACGTCCCAGTGCTATTTCTCATGTGTACTGCCTAAAGATAGCACACCTAGCCTCCAATTGAAGGTGGCCAAGCAATCCTGAACTTCGTAATTTAAAAGACTTTTACTGATTATACTCTAATTTAGATGGAAAAGGTACAGTTATTTTGAAATTTATGCACCTGAGTGGCATGTATCTTTATCACAGCTTACTGGTACTTGCAAAATGAAGGCAAACATACTCTCATTTGTTTCTATCACAACACTAAGAGATGCTGGAAGAAGACAAAACAAATAAACAAAACATATGGAAAAGCTTGGAAGCTAGTCCCTAGAAGAATGACAGATCTGTAGAGACAAGCAGACTTTGGAGCATGCCAGTATCCACTACTGGTCTAACAACAGCTCTCAGGGCCTCCATTTGGGAAGACGTAAAAGAAGTGATGTAAGTGCACTTACATAGATGAGGAAAATAACTTTTCATATTATAAGCTAGGAGTGCCCAAATAGAATACGAAGGAGTCAGAATTATACAAAGAGAACATAACTTATTTCTTTAAGTTGGCATAATAGCAACATGAGATACTCGTACCATTTTTCATTAGTATTCTCAGTGGTCATTCAGTCTTGGCACAGTCCAGTTCATTACTGCAGTTCAAGGAAGGGCATGCGGTCAACAAAAACAGCATAACAAACTCCCAGTTATTTTCATACTGAAATCTCAAGTTTGTGATCGAGACAGTGCTGATCTTAAGGCACAGTTAATTCTGCTATTCTGCAGTTCCAAAGTCAACCTTCCATAATATTTTGACTCCTGACATTAAAAACAAACACACACTTTTACTGTAATAGGTCAGAAAAGGTAGTTTTGTTTGTCTCTCATAAGCACAAAAGAATGAAAGTATGTCCACAGTATGCTGTAATGCAGGAACCCAGTATAATACCTTTTGTTCAGGAAAATGTGGCCAATTAATCTGATCGTAGATGTCACAATGATGTCACTGACTTCACAAGAAAATACTAGCCTTTAGGGATAATATGAATTTTCTGTGTGCCATCCCATGTGCATTTAAGTGTAAGCTAGGATGAATAGTTACAATTTGTATTAAATTTTTCTGAAATTGTTTCCTTCCTTCTATATATACTTGAGCTGTAACTTTTTCAAATTTGGGAGTTCCAGTGTGAAGGAAGTTTGGGGATTTTTTCCGCTGAAGATAAAGGTAATTGTGAAATACCATGCTTAAGCAATGAACTGGTCTTTTTTTTTTTTAAATAGCAGTGGGATCCAAGAGTCACTTTTCATTTAAAATTACAGTATAAATTTATTGTAATAACTATTGATGTTTATTTAGTTAGGTCTGACTGCTGCCTGCAGCTAGCATGGGGGAAAAGAAGCGTATTAATACAGAAGTTACAGAGTATATCCAGGTTTGCACATGAGAACTGACACTTATTGAAGTATATTTCATGTAAGAAGTTCATATTTTAGCATGGTAATGGCACACAACATTCAGGACAGGGAGGATAAGAAATATCAAGTCATTAAAGACTTTAATGTGCCAAACCAGATAATATGCACCACAAAACATATAAAGAATATGCTGGAGAGCTCCATGAACTATTTATATTAATTTTTAAATCATTCTTGAAAAAACAGGGGAAGTTCCAGATTATTTCCAGGAGGAAAGTGCAGGGAAACTTAGAGTTGTGGTTTTATGAAAGGCAATAAATGGGACTTTTCTAGGAAATCATAAGTAATTTGTCCTGGAAGTGCTGTTAAAGCAAGTCATGAAATTATGGAAGGTAATCAATAAACACAAAAATAAAACAATTAAGCAAAATTATGCTACTTAGCACAATTTCAAGGAAGGTTACTTAATATGACCACTAACTTTCTGATGCAATAAGTTTTCCAAAGTTTTGAAACGAATATCCATACCCTACAAATTTATATAGGGCATTTAATTATTAAAAATAATTATTTTCATTTTTTGATCTGGCTAATCAATGTATTTTTTTCAATTAGTTCTCCTTTAGATCTCCCTGTGGTATTTCAGACCTGTATTAAGAATTTAGACAAAAAAGTTAAGAGTTTGTAGATAACAGTTAAATTATTTATCGTCTGCCACCACCTCTTGACTTATTTCCCTTTCATTTCCCATCTCTCAGCTTACTATAAGACACTTGCTGCTTGTTAAAAACCAACAGCACTAATTCTGAGATGCTTGATAAGCAAAAGCATTGTGTAAAGATCTGTACTGAGCTACTGTACAATTCAAGTTCTACTTTTCTATTTAACATTTAAAGTTTACCTTCTTTCTCCATCTTCCTCCCCCCTAAGAGGTAAGGAGGAAAAATCAAATGCATTTTCTTATCAAAGATTCACACTACAGTGAACTGGACTTTTGCAGTTAGTGCAATTTATTACAGTTAAGGAGAACAGCTGGATATATTCTTTTTAGTAATATTTCAAATGTCTCCTAATTTTAGAAGAAGACTATATTCCCAAATAAATCTTCACATATTTGTCTTATATCTGACAGCTCTTTATCTGGAAGATATATTTTTACAGTTTGTGTAGATTCACAATTAGTCATATTTAAGCATCCACTTTTGCTCTGACATATAGATGCTGGCAGCCATACAGACTCTTCCTACAGACACTACGTAGTAAAGTGCTAAAATGTACAAGCCATAAGTGGATGTGGTCAATCTGATTTGTGTCTCATCCACACTTCTGCAGCTCATACGGTAGTGCTCAGAATCAATGGCTGATCACCCTCTCTACTATACCAAAGTCTCCACTTCATGACAATTAAAAACAGAAGTGCATGTTATACCATCTGTTAGAGATGTGGAGTTGAGGGGAAGAAGAATTATCTGATTTACTGCATGAAAGGCTTTTATTTTCCCCTGGTTTTTTATTGCCCTGTGCTGTAGGGAAACAAGTTTTTCTCTAGCTCTTAGGAATATTTTACTTAGCTCCGTGGGTTATTTAAATCTTTTGGACAATGACAAACTTTAGCATAATGTACCTTGAGAATCTCTTAAGGATAATTTTGAAAACAGTCTCACGTTACTAGGCTATTTCATATATACTTTCGAGTGTCTTTTTTAAATAAAAGCTACACAAAATTATAACTTCTATACAAAACTATTCCATTATCATTTTATCCCTTTCCTCCCACACAAGAAAATACCTCGGTACTTCTAATTTCAGCACAAGAATCGGGAAAAGTAAGATGTAAAGGTTCATCTGAGGGATTGTATTTCTCTCAGGATACTGAATGCTGTCTTCAGTCCTGATATAGACAGTACTTACTAGTACCTTCAATCTTTGAGCAATTCTGCTAGTTCATTCTTGACTGTTAAGACCATCTTTTGCTGTAAATAGTTTTTCATAACTAGTGCTGCCCATATGAGAGACTAAATTAATTTTATTTGTTGCGAGGTGGCATTTCTTTCGAGCTGTTTTTCAGTAAAACAAAGGATGACTCCATTTAGTCCCTGCTCCCAGCCTTTAAAGAAAAATCTTGTATCCAGCCCGTGCAGCAATTGCACCACCTGATGGAGCTACTAGTGGAATCCCAATTATTCTGCAGATTTTTCCCAACAGCAGGTCAGAACTTACCTCCAATTATTAGCCTGGCTAAACACGGCTTCAGAAAATTTTTGAGCTAAACTCAATTTAAGAATAGACGTGTATGTACAGAATAGCATGTAGTTGATATTGCTTATATTCTTGATGTCCTGCTTGTCATTACAGTTGGTAGTCAATTAACATGAATTTGAAGCACAGCACATATGTTCCGCCACATGAAAAGATGCAGTATGGAAGCTGTGTGTATTAAGGCATGCACAATACAATACAAGACAAGACCTGCATGACCTGCATTTAAAAAGTAGAAGTCAAGAACACACATTCTATATTCTGATCCATGAATATAAGGTTCATGTGATTTTAAGCCAATTTTTCCAGATCTGTGTGTAAATACCACATCACAGCACTACTCCATATATCCATGCAGTGTTCATCTGCTCTTCCCTGGTGCAAACCAAGTCTGTTTCTGCTATCAAAGACAAAAACCAAAAAGCCATGTAACTGAAGCCACAGCAGACAATCACTCACGGCTAGTTGTTTTGTTCTGTTCAAAAAGCATTAACATTTTGAAGTACTATGGACCCAAGCATATTAGACATATCTTGCTCATCTATTTACACAGTAAATTAAGCAAAATTAAATGAGGTCCTCGGACTGTAACATCACCACAAACTAAGAATTAAATCAACTATCCAATGTCAGCAGTATTGCAAGCAACCTCCTGAATCTGAAGCAACTTATATCAAAATCTAAGGGGGGGGGGGGGG
>VYXH01003334.1:24614-77015 GCA_013397275.1 Burhinus bistriatus
GGGGGGGGGAGGATAAAAACTCCCATTTTCTGACAAGAGCAAAGAACTTAATCCAAAAGTCACAGTACCACTGCCAGCATTAGTCAGCACATGACAGGACAGCCAGATTTGCAAGATTCAATCAAAAGAAAATGTATTTACATCAGAAACTTTAGTTATTTTGCCTAAGTCATTTAGGAGCCTTCTATAACTTACTGTTATCAGTGGCCATTCAGATTCACCCACTGTCAGACACCACCTCTGTCAAAGACTGGGAGCAAGAATCCGATTCTTTCCTTCTACCTAAATCTGCAGGCAACCTGCACATGCCTTTCTGGATGAAAAGTAATTGAATATGACCTTGAGTACTACTTCATATTTTTAATATTGATTTAGAAAATGTAAAGAGCTACCCGTGACTACTGTTGTAAAATTAATTTTCTTTGTTTCAGGACTGGGGGGTTTTTTGCAGCATATGTGAACTATAGTAGCATTCAGGAACTGCATTCAATTTTATTTAAAATGTTCTTTACACCAAATTCATCTACTAAGAATTGACCTTGTTATTGTTTCTATTTTTCCCTATGGAGCAGGGTAGACCATTATAAATGGTCCAGAATTCTGGAATGAACGGATGGTGTTCGGGCCTCTGAGGATCAGCTTAACTTCATAAAAATGACCTTTAACCCTAACTTCAAGACCTAGGTTTGAAATGTGGTCAGAGCTGAGAGTTTCACTACAAAAATGGTAAAAACTTTGGGATTTGGTCCCTGAAGCTGGAGAAAGCAGTAACACTGACTCATTAATTGATAGCCCACACCTATGTTTTTAGTTATGCTTATTTTTTCTTTATATCATTCTTCCTCTTTCACACTTCGTGACTGGTTGAACTGACTGGAAAATGACAAATACCTGCTTTCTTACTAACGCAAATTAAAAATTCTCTGGCACTTTTTTAAAAACTTGCAATCTCTAAAACAGTTGGTTAGAAAGATCGTATAAAGGAAAAAAATTCCATTGCTATTTTTAAAGACATCTATAAAAAACAAGCAAACAACAAAAAAAAAGTGTTTGGCTAATGAGGATCAAAAAAACACATATAGCAGGAAAGGAGGCAAGACAATGTGGATTAGTGTTAAACAAATTTCTCAATAGAAACCCTCTAAGAACATATTCAATAGGACTTGTAATTTTTAGATATAAAGGAGAAGCCAATGAGACCTTCTAAGCCTGTTAAATGTCACCTTTGCTCCAGAAGATGGGCATCATGCTAAAATATTACAAATCAAAAAGCATAAGTGAACTTCAGAAAGTATGACGTTACCCCATAGATCTTTGCCTGTTTCACTTGTGCTGACAGGAATATGGTCTACAGGGCAAGCACAACGCTTCAATGTGCTGGGAGAAAAGAAGAGGGCCTGGCAGTGCTCAAGCTGGTCTGAGCCTGTTGTGCCACCTTGCCCCTCCAGCCAACTTCTGGCACTGTGGAGTGGGCAGGGTGCTGGGCCAAACTTCTTTCTTTTCTTATTCTTCATACAGCTGCCCCAGCAAATGCTGCCTAGATGCAAGGATATGATCATTCTAGAGAGTAATGAAGGATCTCCAGTAAGAGCTCCAACTACTCCTATCACCTCTCCAGAGCTTCTGTGGGCAGAATCAGAACCTAATCGTCTCATCAGGCATCAAAAATCACTTGGAGCAGAGCTTCTGCTTTCCTTTCCTTTGAAAGGAATCTAATTTATACATGCAAACACTGCTTTAAGAACTGAACCGACACAAACTAAATTGAAATAATCAGGGCATTCCCTTCAAAACTGTACTACTGCTCTGAACATTATCGCTAATGCAGACAGAAGCCGAAGTCTGAACTGAAGTACCTACACTGAGGAGACACAAGTGCTTTTACCTCCCTCCAGAGGACAGTGAAGAGGAAATGACTGTGTAACAGATTAAGATGAAAAGCCAATCCAACTTCAACAGATATGTGCTTATAAAACTTCTATATGATTTAAAAAAAAATCTTTAAAATAGCCACTCAAATAATATATTCAATGTAATACAGTGAATTACACAAGTTTATCACGCATTGGGCACAACACAAATATAATATAGCATATGAGGTTGCTAGTCTATAAGCTTGTATACTTAAAAAGAAAGAAGTTCTGAAAGCAGCAACTTGAATATTCTTCCCTGTTCTATTTGTATCTGTAAATCAAAATAGCAAATAAAAGGGTATTGTAGTTCAATCCAGGAGGAAAAAAAATACAGCATAAACTGCGCCTTGCAAAGCAAATTTTAGCAAGACAAAGTTTATTTTGCAAGGCTAGTAGTAATATTGAAAACTGGCAGGTGTTCAAAGCATAGCCTGTTTCTTAGAGACTTTGATTCCCTAGTCAGTCTATCGTATACCTAAATTGAACAAGTCCAAATACCGGCTCATCAGCTTAGCAAGCAGAGTTACTCTTCTGCTGCTTACAAATCCTTTCTAAAGACATTTTCTTCTTAGGTAGAGTTAAAACACCTCTGTCTGGTCTATTCCAGTGTCCATTCCCTGTTTGCTAAAAATGCCAACCTCTCAGCTTCCCTTCCTAAAGAAAAGCTGTAAATCACGTTAAGAATTATTAGCCTGAATTGGTTTAGGTTTCACACATACTACTTTTTTCTTTTTATTTGTAGGTTCCAGCAATGTTAATCAGATAGCAATATAGCTTCTAAGCAACTTCTCTATAAACAGATTTGCTTCTAACAAAAGTTATATGCTGAAAAAAAATCAAGTAGACCTAGATGGCATTGGTCCACTGAAGCACACTTTGGTATATGAGCCTGATAAGGCTCAAGACAATGCTGACGTTAACTGTTAATCCTAGTAAGAAACAGTCACTAAGTGAAAAGAACAAGCCTAGTTAATTATTTTACTTATTTTACATTTCGCCTGAAAGTAAATATTAGTGTCTAAAGTCAAACAACTTGACGAAGAAGTAAGGGATTACAGGAATAAAAATTGTCAGATGGGTACTAAATATATTTTAAGCTAAAATCCAGACAGCCTGAAAATAATTTCTTCTATTACCTGGAGATATCAAGCCACCCCAGATATATGTAGTTCTCTAATCATTTGCTCATCCAGCCTACTGATAACCTATTTGTGTAAGGAATTTCTAAACCTCTACTATACCTACCAGAGCAGAAATGATGCACTTTTTTGTAGTTATTCTTATTTCATAGTTATCTTTTACACAGGAATAGCCAAGCTAAAGTAACATGGGTTTCTTTGTATGTGGGGGTTTTGTTTAATAGTCACTGAGGAAAAATACGTGATATTTTTACGCTCTAAATACACCTCCCTGGCAAACGAGAATTGCCATATAAGATTGTAGTCTGAGCAATGATGGAGCGACTAGAGAAACTGGGAACTTAATAAAACATTTTGATTAATGAAAATCATGTATGTTCTACACCTTTCAGAGAAAACTGAAGATAAACCCCAACCTCCTCTGTATTTCTAACTGTGAGTTTGTGACTAAACCCAGCAAAAGATTATAACTTAACAAAGGTCATCCATCATTCCTCTATGCTGCTACTTTTCACCTAAAGATAAAACAACAAAAAATGCAAATACATTTTAAGTGTCCAAACAGCCTTTCACCCCAGCTGTATTCATCAACACTACTCACAGCAGACTGCATTTGAGAATTTCAAATCATTTTCCTGCCAAAAAAGCTTCACAAGCTGCTTGTGAGCTAATAAAATAATATGCATAGTTATGAATGAAAGACAAGTATGTCCTCAGACTTACATATTCTCTAAATTACCGTTCTAATGTTCATTAATAGCTTTTTTAAATATATATATGAAAAGATGTGTAAAATTCATGTTGCTATTGAAAATGAACGGCATCATTTCAGAAAATGAAATGTTCTTAAAATTTTGAAACAGCAACAAAATCTTAACTCTTGACACTCAAAAGGCAGCATCAAGTGACATTATGTTCTTCCGAAACTTAACCCCTGTCCCTCCTCCTCCCTGCAAAAGAACCACAACAGCGAAGCTTAGCCTGTAAGATTAAGTTTCTCAAAGTCCTGCTTCTCATGGAGTTCTAAGGAAAGCTTATGCCTTGAAAGCTAATGCCACTTAAAAGAACACCAGATAAATCAAAACTAACATGAAATGACTCTGAGTATCAAGGGCAAGGCTGAAGCAATGAAAAGACTGGGCAGCCTTAATTTTTCAGATGCTGGAGGGGTGAGTGTCTGAAAAATGAGACTTCTGCATACAAGGAGAGAGCTATACTTACTATAGCGAGCTGCACAGGACAAATGTTAGACCTGTATTTGTTATAAGAGGTTGTTCATGGGATAGGATTCGCCAATTTGCTGCACTGAATAAAGAAACGCCCAACTTGAACTGAAAATCAGTATATAACAATTGCATATGTTTATTTCCAAGGAGCAACAAATAGTGTTTTAGAAAGAAAACATAGAAAGTATATGAAAAGTATATGAAAAAATGTATTCTGACTTGTCATACACAGGAAGAAAAGCAGCATCTTTCATATCCACATCAGCCTTTTAGTAACACTCCTCTCCAGCAGGACAGTTACTTAGGGCTTTGTCATAAGGAAGTTATATTCTCCTAATTCCTCCTCTAGTGCGTAAGTACCTCAGAAAACTTCCTTCCAAGTGCTGGGTCCCTTCTCCAGTGTCACACAGCTGGGGCAGAAACCACGAAGCTGGGCTGAGCTTGGCCCTGGACGCCGGTGACCGGCCAGGCCGCGTCCCCGCTCCCTCACGGCAAACAGAGCCAGGGCCGGCCTGGCTCGGCATGAGCCTCCACAACACACGCGTTGCTGACCAGAAGTGACAGAAAATAGGCGCAAGGAGGTTCCATTTCGCTCCCAGTTTGTGACACCTCAGAGCAGGTATTCACCTTTCAGTGAGTAAGCCAGCTCACAGTCACCACCTGGGATGCACCGACGTTTTAATAATTAATTGTTACAGGTAAGAAGTCATGTCCATGGCCACAGAACCGCGCATGAGGCTGCCTGGGGAAGCCGGCGGAGTCGCGACATGCCCTGGGTGCCGGTGGCGGGAGGCGCCAGGCCGAGCGGGCAGGGGCGAGGACAGCCGGCGGGCGGGGCGGCACGGCGCCAGCGGACCCTCAGGCGGGGGCGCCCCTCCGGCTGCAACGGTGGCTCGGGGCTGGTTCGGCGCCTCAGCGCTTCGGCGGGACCCGGCGGCATCCTTCCGCCGGAGCGAAGGGGAAGGCCCGGGGCAGACCCCTCTGGCTGGCGGGGGGATTCCTCGCCGCCTTTCCCCTCCTCCTGCCCCGTGAGGGCGGCGGGTGGGGGCCGCCCCCCGGTAGCGCCGCTCCTCCCGTGGGCGGCTGTCCGGGCGGCGCCGGGCTGAGAGAGCGGCTCGGAGCAGCGCCGCTTCTCCCGCTGCTGAGTGGTCGGGGCGGCCCGGCCCGGCCCCAGCGGGCTTCCTCGGGTGGTCGAGGGCGGCGGAGAGCGGGGCAGAGTCAGCCCGTGTTTTCCCGTCACATCCCCGGAGACTGGCGCTGTCCCCAGCGCCATGGGGCAGCGCTTGCAGCCGCCTGACGGCTCCGCCCTTACTCCCCCGCCAGCCTCCCCGCCGGGGCTGTGCCGGTTCTCCTGCCCCAGCCCTGCCTGCCGTTTGCCCCCTGGGCAAAGGGGGAAGAGGAGAAGTATCCCCCGGGATGGCCGCCTCGCCTGGGCCGAGGAGGGATTTTGGCAGCTGTAGGGTCCTGCCGAGACACTGGTGCGGGAGGTTGTGAGGGTAGAGAGAGATGGGGAGCACAGGCTGGGAGCAGAAGCATTGTTTGCTGCTCTATGGTGAGCTATGACCCATGCTGTCAAAAAAGATTATGGCATGGGATCTAAAACTGGTAAGCTCTTGTGAATATCCAGGCGTTTTTTGTAACTGACTTGTAACAAACTCCCAAAGTGGCTATGGTCACATCAGCATGAGGATGCGCAGCTATTTCTGTATGGAAGTTGAATAATGTACTAGTATGTAAGTGTTATGTGTGATTTTCATAAAAAATAAAGCATCTGTAACTGAAATAGGTAACTTTAAATGTGAATTTCAGATACAGGCTGAGATGACAAGAGTCTCTGACCACTGGAAAACTGGTGAAATGCTGACAGCACGGCGGGTGAAACGTCAGAGGGAAACGCATGCAATCCACTTACTTTACTTTGTCAGAAGTTAGGGTGTTTGTATCAGAGACTGAACAACCACTGTTCAGATGATTTTAGTAAAATCTGGCTGGCTACATAGCAGAAAGGAAATGAATGAAGGAGCACCGGGAGAGGAAGGCTAGGGAGGGTGGTTGGCTGAAATGCTGTGATGTTAGTTGCAGTTGTAGAAAAAGCGTGTTAACATGATCAGTTTGGCTTGTCATTCTTCACTCCCATTCCCAAACCCCGATTTACTTTGCATTGTTCACATTGAACACATCATGGTTTCTTCACAGGCCTGGTCTAAACAGTATGGATATAGACTGTATAGAATAGGACTTAAGCATATAGAATAGAATCATAGAGTAATTCAGGTTGGAATGGCCTCAGGAGGTCACCTAGTCCAACAACCTACTCATAACCCCCTGGCATGGGACATGCAAGCCTTCTGACATGTTGACTCCATCTTGCCATTTCTGTAAGGCTGTAAGTGAACTGGTCTTCCCCAAAAATGCACTGCATGGAGTCTAGAAGAGCTCAATCAACTTGTTTTGCAGTGTAGGTGTGGTCACATTCAGAATCTGCTAGCTCTGAGGCCAAAAGCCAGTCCATTTTAGTTGTCTAAGGAGGCTGGGATCTCTACTTTTGTGCAGTTTGCAAAAACAGCGTGGGTATAACATGTGATGGAAAATCTGAAAATTGGAGAAGAAATAGAGGTAATTCTTCAATTTTTTTCAGTGTTGCTAAGATGTTACCTCACACACTGTGTTCACTGCATTTCAAGAGGATGTGCTGCAGGTGGCACGCATGCGGAAGAGAAAAATTAGAATATTTAGAAGTATCTGAAAATGATCTACAAGAAAATACTGAATACATAGGAAATGGAAGACTGGATGAAACATTAATCTTCAATTGTATAAGGGGGCTTCTGTGCAGATGGAGGTAGTAGCTTAATGGTCCTGGAGGATCGGGTGAGAGGTAACAGGCTTAAATCACCAGTTACTTGTGAAGCGTAAACTTGTGAAGACTGAAATGTGTGTTGGGGTGGGTTGTGGAATTTCAGCTTGTTTTGAGACTTTTGACAAATGCTTGCCAGGGATAATACAGGTATTGTTTATCATACCATGGGCTAAGGAATGAGCAAGTGACCTAGTGAACACCAAGCAGCTTTGAATGCTTATCTTTGTCTTCCTAACTTCTCAGTCATTTTGTGTTGAATCATGTAGAAAATAGACTTGAATCTAGCTGGACCACAGAGATAGGGGCTTCAGAAGATGAGAAACAGGTGCCTATTTACCTTTGAAAGTGAGATGATAGATAAAACCTATTAAGAGTATTTTTAACTAGCTGAACTTAAATGCAAGCAATGGAACAAATACAGGCACAAGTTTCTATCAGTCACATACTTATCTTTACTATAAACAAAGGTTTTCCGGCTGTTATGACTTGAGAAACCCACAGCAATTATTCTATCACCCAAGGATCCCTCCCCATCCGGGAAGGGGAATCAGGGAAAAACAAGGAAACACGAGGGTTGAAATACAAATAGATTTAATAGGATAAGACTAAATAATTAGCATTAATAATACTAAGGAACCAGTATTGATCCCAATACCAACATAAAATATACAAGGATTATACTCAGCCCATTCTATCAGTAGGAAGCTGTGCACTCCCAGCAGTGGACAGCAAATGTCGGACACTGCGCGCGCTACAGCTTCAGGAGGAAGGGAAGGGCTCAGGGGTCCGGCACCGGGGCAACAAGTACTCTGGACCACTGCCATCAAGGCAGGGATAGCACTTCATAGCAAAGTTTCTAATTTATATTGAGTATGACGTTCATGGCTGTTCACCAGCTTGGATCAAGTGCCTGGGTCTCGCTCCTCGTCATCCCTGCACCTCACTAACTCGAAAACACTGACGCCTTGAAACCCATATACCATAGCTGGCTATAAAGTAAATCTTTTCACAAATTCAGACACTAGAGTCTTCTAAAAGTGCAGTTTTCCCAAGCATTAAAAGAGAAATTAGTCCTGTGTCGCTTGAACCAGGACAGCAGTACCACTAGTGAGTGTTCTATGCTGACCTATGACTGAGAAGTCTGAAAAAACACCGTTGAGCACTGTTAGTGCTAGCTCTTTGCATTTTGTTTAGTGTTCTGTCCATTGTAATTTCTAAATCTAGTGTGGGGAACACTTTTACTTTGTTAGGGATAACAACTTGAAGACGGTGTTTTCCTGCTCTGAAACAAGAAGAAATATTAAAATAGGCTTTAATAAACTGCCATAATAGATGTTTTATAAAATATTGTGCATTTGCAAAACCATAAAAAATAAAGACTTCAGATAAGAGTTACTCCATGTGTTTGGTTTTAAAATCCAGTTCTTTGTTGTAAGGGCATGAAAGATAGAGTATTTGTGTAAACATTTGAGAGCAAAAAAATACATGGCTCAAAGTAATCAAAACCAAGTAGAAAAGCTGAATAAAATAAAGAATACTTCAACAGAGGAGATTTTATATGGCTTGCAAACTAAGGATCATTCTCTTCAGCCAAGCACCTTAGATATAATCTGTAAAACTAAGGCTTATATCAAAAGAAAAGTGTTTTCTGAATCAAATGTGCCTTCAGTGCTAACTGAAAAACACCACCAGTGTTCTGACCAACAGTCAGAACAGCAGCTAACACAAAATCTTCTTTTGGTGTAAATGTTGGTCAAAATATTACTAAAGAAGAATGTCAAAATCCTTAGCCTGAGATAATTTGCAACAAAAATTCAGATGCAAAACAACTTTTAAATGCTGGATGTTTAAAATACATACTTCAGAAAAGATGTAATGGTGTAAACATACCACCATCAGCACCAGTTGAAGTGCATTTTGGCTCGAGTCTGAGGTGACTGCCCATTGATCACATGAGAGAGAGTGGCTTCTGTGGAGGCTGCAATTGACAGTGATAGTACAGGTAAGAAAACTAACAATGCCATTACCATCCTACGAAAGGTGAGTATAAAACATGGGACAAAATCTGGAATGAAAAATTCATTTTAGTGTTAAAAAAAATACATTAAATAGATGCCTCGAAAAAGGAAAAATAAGTTTTGCTGGCTCAGTTGCTCCCATAAAGACTAGGAGAGTCAGAAAGACTGCAGGGCGGCGGGGGGAGGGTGTGTGAAGTGTTGGGTGGAGACGACAGTTCAAATATTTTGGAAAATGATGAAATTATGCTGCTGGATGCATTGTGTGAGTCTAAGAATAAGTCAAGAAAAATACAGTTATAAACTAATTCCAGAATAATTATTTTTCACATTTCACCCCCCCCCCAGAGAAATACAAGATTAGAAAGTCCACTCTTCCAAAAATATGCCCTTTAAGTGAACACTTTCTCTGCAGAACAAATTATTGTAGTTTATTATTTGAAATTCTCTGCCCTTTAACCAACCAATGCTATGGGAATATTTGTAGTATTTCGTTAATAATCATTTTACCTAACATCATGAAATATCTTGACCTATTCTGAATGCATAGGTCAGGATAAATTGTGTTCAAGCATCAGCAACTAACTTACCAAGGCAGGTTTAGGGTTTCCTAGGTTGGAGTTGTTGGATTTGGGCCTTGCAGTTACAAGGACTGAATTGAATTGGTATCTTTATTCACATCTGTGATAGAACGTTAACCCTAACAGGGCTTAACAAGTATTTCAAATCTTCATTGGTTAACAACTTTGTATAAAATATATCCAAGCAAATCTGAAACAAGAGAGGAGTGAATGAAATAGTTACAGATTAGTTTGGAGGTTTGAGGCAAAACCACAGCAGTTTTCTTAAGTTTGCTTTGACTTTGTATTGCAACTGGCTGTAAGCTTTGTTCCTAATTTATGTTTCTGTAATACCATGTTTATGCATAAGGGGATAGATCTAAGCAAAACACCTCTTTTCAAAGATGCTAGTGATGAGTTTGGTCTCTTTCAGAAAGTTTAATAGTTAACTTTAAAAAAGCTTTCATAGTAACTTTAAATTTGGAATGATTAGTAGTTCCTTATTTTTGTCCACATACAACTTGTCTTGATTCTTCTTAGGAGCCTCTGAAAACATTGTTGTGAACTGTGGCATTAAAATGCATATTATTAGGAAATTAACAGTGGAGAGTTATTTCATTGACCATTAGGATAAAAGCCAAATATTGAGGGGTGGAGGGGAGGAAAGGTGCGTGGTGAAGACCAAAACACCTAAATACTCCTCCATTCATTTTCCTCCCCTGGAAGGGGAGTTTTGTTAAAACTGATTCCTGCAGATGCTCTGGCTTATGCAAATCTCTATTTCCTAACTAGAGTAAATGTTTAAAAACTAACCATAGTTTATGCTTAGCTGTGTACCAAGTAGCATAGCAGGGGAATTGTTGCTCCACTATTGAGACATTAATTGGCTGAAATAATGGTATACTTACAGAATGTGTGGAAACATCCTTAATTGTCGAGTTCCTGGAAGTATACAATTAGGAGGAAGAGTGTCCTTTTTCTTGTTCAGGTTTACAAGTACAGCAACTCTCCTGTCACGTATAAACAAGAGAGTTTGCTTTCTGCAAACTGCCTAAAATAAATGACAATGAAAAAGTAAATATTACTGTAAAAGCCAATCTTACAAGCCTAGCTGTTAAAGGTGGAACAGGCAAGGTTTTGTTGGTCTTTTTGGAGTGGTGAAGATGGAAGTGGTTTCAAACCACTGATGGCCTAGAGAATGAAGATATTCTTAATCACTGGTTTAACTTCTCATTGTCTTAAGAAAATCACACTTCATAGCTTTAAAAGCACAGTACATCTTTTAATGAGAACTGCAATAAGCATGCTTCCTGCAAACTCACATGGATTTTGAGTTGAAATAAATAATTGCTATTTTGTCATACATTTTAGTTACCATTTTATAAATTCAAAATAGTTTTTTTCTCTTGAATCTTTGAAATGCTGATGAGGTATCTTTTAGCACTTTGTACTGTGTTGAGTAGTTCATATTTCATGGATACGAAAAACTGTATGCTTGCTTTAAGGGGAAACTTGCTAGGATGGAATAGACACTGAATTTCATAGTTACCCTGTTCTGTTGCTGAGTGCTTTGAAAGTTACTGTTAAAAGAAAATTAAAGTATAGGTAGCCAATTAAATTGTTTTCTCAATCATTTGAAAGGTATTTGTTATATGCAGTCCTAATTACCTTGTTTTGATTGTGTTTGCCAAATAGTACTCTGTATCTTAATACTCTATTTAGAAGATAAGTAAGTTTTTCACCTTTCGCATTGTAATGGTAGCTCAGTTACATTTCTAAATGAGTAGAAATTCAAACTTTCTTGGAGGCCAATGTCCTTACTAGCCAATTCATATTCAGCTCATTGGCGTTTACATTGTTCAGGGGTGGGGAGTTAAGTCCAGCCTTATCTGTTAGTTCAGCATCTGTTACCTGCATCTACTGGTGGTGCTACTGCTTGAGTCATGATCAGTGGAGTGAAACAGAAATACCTGGTTGGTTGTGGTGCAAAACACCTCTTGTACAGTCATAAAATACTTGTTAAATTTGCATAGCATCATGGTCAAGTGATGAATCAGGAATACTGTTCTTTTTGGCAAGATAAGTACAATCTTTAAGTTGCAGGTTCAAGATTCTTCCTTGACTACGAAGTATTACCTCATTAGATCCCCTAGAGAATAATTTCCTCTATGTCATTTTTCATTTTCATAAAAAGAAGGGTAGGAAGAGAGACATTTCATTTGCTGGTACTAAGAAAGAGTGTTTCTAAAATGATGATGGTTCCAACATGCCTCTGAGGCCAGCTTCTCAGCTGATAAGGCTGAATCCCTAATCCTGGGAAGGGGCTTTCTATAATATGTCAAAAAGCTCTTAGGTAAAAGAGAGATGAGAAGCAGTAGCCCAGAGTAGGTAGGAAAAGCCTTCAGGCATATCTCAGTGTTATTTCAGCAGAAAAAGCATTGCCTTCTTTTATTTGCTTGTCTCAAGGGAGAGAGCACATCCTCACTGGAAAAAAAAAGGAAGAGGCTAAAATAGTTCTCAATAAGTATCTCTATTAAAGTTGATTAATGAGAAAATTAATAGCGGCAGCCTGATCTTGTTTCTGCCCCCCCCTTTCCTCTCTCCATGCTTTTGCCTGAAGTTTTGGTTTCTGTTTCTTTTTTGCACAAAATACTATGCCCCAACTCTATTTCAAGATCGAACTACTGCAACAAATTTAAGGAGGAACATCAGTAATGATACAACTCCTCCCTCCACTGCCCTCAGCTGTAATTATTTATATTGCAATGTAGAAAGAAGTTTGAAAGGTTGATGGTGGCTTCCCCCCGCCTCCCCCCCTCAGGGAGCGCTCAAAGGAAGGGGTAAGCTCTGTAAGCAAAGAAAATACCCAGTGTAAATGTATTAAGATTTCTGATGAAATCAAGAAAAAGAGTATTTGTACAATGTCAAAAAAGGAAGAAAGTCTTTTGGGAAAGGTAACATGCAGTGATTTGAATGTTTGAATTGTTGTTTTATATGTGTTTTAAAACACCTGTTTATAACTTCAGGTATATCTGTGGGGAGGACTGATAGTTTAGATTAGCAATGTTGGTAACTGTCTTTCTAGAGAGAATACGAATGGGTGTTTGAAGGGGAGAAAATACTGAAGTTATTTTGAATATATTCTCTACTTATCCAAAATTTAAAATATTTTGATTGCTACATAAGACAAAATTTACATATGAATGCATCCAATTCTTGCATGTTTTAGGTGAAGTAACATTTGCTTTGTGAGTGGATCTGACTATAACTTTTTGAAAGTGTGTGAGACTGCAAGTGTGCTCCTGTAGTTGATAATTTGCTTTAGACAATATCGACTTATGCTCCTTCCAGAAGATAGAAGCAGGAGGAATTACTCAGAGGGATGACGATTTCGTTTTGCATTTGTGGAGAATATCTGAAAATTCTCCTTTAGTTCCTTTCCACTTTAAGGGAATATTTCTTTATCAGCTGCTACTGTTTGAGACCTAGAATAAGGAGCATAGTGTCTAGGATGAATTGGAGAACTGTGAACTCTTTATGCAGCTTCAGTTAAGGGAAAAACTGCCACTTCTACTCAGTTGGTCCTGAACAAATTTCTCAGTCAAAGAACTAACAATTAAACACTGATCAGCTGTCTTGAAATTGCTGTAATACTCCCACTGTGTTCAGTAGGAAGCATGTTTTTATTATTTTCTGGGGATTTTCATGTGGAAAAAAATTATAACATGTGACTTGAACTCCAATAGTTCAACTATGTTACGCTGCTTAGAGCATTGTTAGGACTGTTCTATGTCACTGAAGCATTTGAATTCCAGCACTTTTTTTCCATGAAAATGAAATTGAACTTTCAGTCTGGAGATTCCCAAGGCGTGTTACCCTTGTGATTCCAGTAGTCAGTCCCTAATGATGCAGCGGTACTCCTGGGTAGAAAGGTGGGAGGAAAGTACTGAGGGGCTGTGGACACAGAACTCAGGTAATGTTTGGTGCTAGTAGAAAGGGATGAGGAGCCAGACTTGGGTGAAAAATTAGAAGTTCTGGCAATCAGCAGGATTGGAAAGAAGTATTTGCGCGCACACATACACAGACATGAGAATGCAGATGCTACTGAATTCATTGATTAGATGCCAGAAGTCCTTGAGAGAAGAGGAATTTAAGAGATACTTAGTCCTTCATTTGACAGTAATTTCTACTAGTACAAAGCTTCCTCCTGTCTGCATTGGAACTGTAGAGGAAAGACTGACAAATGCAGGAGGATATCTGAAGGAGGGGAAAAGAGGGAGAAAGAACATCTGCATAGGAGAACTATAGTTAGTTCTCAACTTATGGCTGCAGTGAATGACCATCAAGAGTGAAAAATCTGGTCCTACGCGTGTCATCAACATAAGTATTTTTGCATTTAGCGGTATTGTAGCACATCAGTATCTATTGTTCATCAATATCTGTCTTGGAGACAGAGAGATTTCTGTTTCAAACTGGGCCCCAAGACAATACTTTGTTCAAGGCATTAAGATTGAGAGTATTTTAAAAGCCTCAACATTTTAGCAATCATCAGGTATAATAGGAAATAAATATTTTAATTAAGAGAATTAAAGAAGCTAAACACTTTCTTTGCTGTTTTGCTTTTTGTAAAGAAGAGGGAACTATTGTATTGTTGCAAGAAAGCAGAAGAAATCCAGTAAAATCCTTTAACAAAAGGAATGAGTTTGGCAATTTCTTTTTATCACAGAGGCAGAAAACAAGTAATCCATGTAGAGAATAATGATCAGGAATTTACATGTTTTTTAATGGAAACTTTTTTTTTTCCTTAGGAAATCTATTACTTGATTAGAAAATCTTTATTTTCCTGACATTAAGATACACTCGCAGTCCTACTTATATAGAGATTTTTTTTCCTTGTAATTGGCATAAAGGACACCTGTCCTGAGGTGTAAAATCAACAAATAATTTTAATAGGAATAATTAAAATTATTTATAATGTATTTAAAATTTAATTATTCATGCTTATATAGACATTAAGAATAGTTTTATTTCTCAGAATAACAAGCTTCACTTGCTCATGAATATTCTCTGCTTGAAAGCTGAGGTCTTGCCTCTCAGCAATTTTTGATCATCAGTCCTGTAGAAAGTAAAATCCTAAATTTTGTATGTAGAGAAATCATAAACATTTAAAAAAATGTTTAAAGCTATACTGGTGCACTGGTAGTGATTAATATAAACATACTACTTTTACTTCTTTAAATTTTAGAAGGTAGGTATGTTTTGACACCTCCTTTATGCAAAGTAAGTTAAGTCCAATGGAGAGTATCAAGGTACAAAGTTCTATGTTTTTTACCTGCCAGAAATGCCATATAAACACTAGAAAGAAAATGATCCGACTCTCCTGAAACTTAGCTAAATTTTAAATGTAGCACAGTGTTTGTATAGTCATTTCAATGTTTTTAGATTTGAAACACAGCTTTTCTGTATTATAGATCAAACTTATGATTGGTGAGCAGATGGATATTTTAAATAATGACTTCTTTAGTCAAAAACTAGAAAGTTTAAATAGAATAGTTGAACAAGTACAATGCAAAAAAAAAAAAAAAAAAACACGAAGAAGGAGCTAAAACATTCCTAGTAAGTTTCTTTGCATAACTGTGTGAATATTTTGCATGTATATCACATATGATTATTATGCTACCTCAGAGAAAGTCCCCAAAAGTATGCAATCTTTTCATCTTGTGTGGCATAAAGGTAAGTTAATAATAGTTTTATTTTTAGCCTTTGTTCATTGCAATTGTTTCACTGTCTACTCTTCATGTGATAATAATATGTAACTTCCTTATTTCAGGTGAACTCTTGTTTCTTAACCCATGCTGTGTTTCTTTTCTGTTGCAGAAGAAAGTATCAAAACTTGAGAGACATATTAATGCTGTTGATAGCATTTCAGGAGGAAGTGTTCTCAAAAATGGCTGTTCATCAGGTATGATGCAGATGCATACACTAATATAGACATTAATGCCTAGTTATAAACTAATAGATGACTATGGATGTTGACACTGAAACCTGGTGACTTTGACAGCTACATTGCTGTTGCTTGCATTAAGAACAGAAAAAATCCATGTAGAGCTCTTAAATTGGTTGATCTTTTGAGAATTTGTTTGTTTTCAGTTTTAGACTATGACATAGTTCTTTCAGTCATCATGATTAAACAAAGTCAAAAACAGGGTGTAGACACTACATGTGTTAATGACTTTTGCTTTGATGCTGTCCTATTGGAGAGCCATTGGAATTTTTCTAGTGAATGGTCAGACCTCTTTAGTACAAAATTAAAGCTTCTTACAGCATACTTGCCTCTTTGAGTTACCTTTCATCAGCCATTTAGCTGTAGTCCATGAGTTACACAGAGGCCATAACCTGCAAGTTGAAAACCACTTCCTTAGGCAGTGAAATTGAAAATATGACAGAGTAAATGAAAATGTTAGTAACATAGCTATTAATATCTGAGCATTTTTCATGGTATTGATACATTAATACCACAATGATAAGACTACAAAACATCAGTTGTGGGGACATTTTAAGACATCTTAAGAAGAACAGGAATTTCTCATGTCCTTAGCATGAATGTATTTTGTTGTACTGAAATTCTTTTAGCTAATCATATGGGAGGAGTTCTGTGAACTGTCAGCCTCCTGTTTCATGCTGACTGTGTATTTCATGAAAAAAATCTCACTTTTACATAAATACGCTTGTTTAAAAGAAGTCTTTGGAGTCTGTCTTTTTGTTCTTTCACATCTAAAAGTATCAAAGAATTGCATGTGACAAACATGCAATCTTGCCTTTTTGTTAAAGGCTTTCACATGTTTTACAAAATTAGTTTCATATCTTCTTGGTCTTTTCCCAAAAACTTTCAACAAAGCATAAAACAGGATAAGGTCAAGTAAGATGCTTACAAGCCTGAAAATTTAAATAAGTGTTTGGGGTTTTTAAAAATAAGTTAAGCTTCAAGTTAAAAAAAAAAAAAAAGTGATTTAGTATTACCGTGGATTTAATGTGATTTTCTTTTGTTGTTGTGTTTAAGTACACCTTGATTACATTAGCACTTTTTGCAAATATGACCAGGTTTATACTGTAGGTTTTATGACAATGCAATATTTGTTTCCTTCTTTGTCAGAAAATGCTTCCAAGTCCAAACTATCAAAATACAGTACTAAACCAGCTTGGACCTTCTGCTTTCTGTCCTGATATCATAAATATACCAACAAGTTTCTCAAATACACTTTTGCTATCACCTTACACTGTTTTCACTTCAGCACATGTTTCAGAATATATAAGGTATGTATCTAGAGTTGAATAGTAAAATGTAGTTAATGTCCTTATATTGCTTTAAAGCAATTTACTCTTTGTCTCAACTTTTTTATTGGCAGTGAAATTCTAATAGTTGTATTTAAACTCAGTTGTTGTTAGGTGTCTGGTGCTGTTGCTGGTATCTCCAGCTTACCCATTGCAGCTGAAGCTAGATGATCAATTCTTAAAGTGCTTCAAGGTTTGTGAGGGCGCTGATTTCTTACTGAATGACGAGAAAAAAATCTCTGTAAAGGTATTTTAGTGGTCATGAAGGGAAAAACCTTCCAGGTAACTTCTTAATAGAAAATGTAAAAAAGTGACCATCACAAATCCTATTTCCATTATTAGGACACTTCTAGAATGAGACAAATCCAGATTCCAGAGAAATAATTTTATTATGAAATTTTAAGTCAGTGAGACCCCACCTGGAGTACTNGCTGGACTAGATGACCTTTAAAGGTCCCTTCCAACCCAAACTATTCTATGATTCTACAAATAACATTAACTTGAATTATAAGTAATTTTTAAAATAATTTTTTTAAAAATTAAAAAAATTCCACCAGTTACAATACTTTCACATTTATGTATGTTGTGTGCATCTTGCAAAAGCTCATCCCAAGTCTTCAGTTTGAAGCCATGAACATGTGCAGGGGAAAAAAAGAAATCTTCAGATGCTCCCTCACAGAGCTAGCAAAGAGTTTGGGTTTATTTCTGCCTTGAGACTGACGTTTGCACTCATCCTCTGGCACTGGTTGCATATTTGAGTGTCAGCGCTCCATAATCCTCATCCACGACTTGCAGGGTCTTCCACCTATGTTATGTCCAGCTCCCTGCAGTGGAAAGCTTGGAGACCAGATGCCCACCTTTTCTTTTTCTTCTTCTGTGTTACCCAGTGGGATTTTTCTGCACCAACTAGTAAGAAAATAATAACTAACTTATCACAGAACTTCTTTCCTGATAAAATTTTGTAAGCAAACAGAAATCACTTCTACTTGGATTTTTCTGTGTCTGGATTTTACTACTATTTATCAAATGTTTTTTGTTCCAAATCAGAAATGTACAAAATCTTTTAAAGTGCACAAGCAGGGTGAGTAGTGAAAAAAATGCTGTGCAAGTTGCAGGAATCCTTGTTGTTCAGCTGGAATCTGGCTTTCAAGCTTGTGAAGAAGCCAGTTATCTACTACATGATGTTGTTTTGTTGCTTTATTTAATCTGGCAAGAAATCCATTGTATTCTGTGTAACTGGACTAGTATGGAATCTTATTTATGATTGCAGTCCACCTGCAATTTTTAGTGTAATGCTCCCTTCTCATGGTAGTTTCAAGTTTTTCTGGGTGTTTGCAGTCACTATGCCCTGTTCACAGGTCTTATTCACAGTGATTGATAGGCATGTAAGAGGTTTAGTAGGAATCATGAATAAAAGGGATTGTATGTATTATTGCATATAACTTGCCAATTATTTGGTGCTGTTTGGAAAAAGCAATGATTTATGGACATGCAGCTGAGTGATATGCGACTGGGAAAATATGACAGTATTGTCTATATGTCCAGGTGCTGGGTGAAATTCTTTTTAGCACAGAACCACACATGGCTGACATTTGCATGGCTGACAGGTTTATAACCAGCCTTTGGGTTTTGTTGTGAAATCAAATTTACATTGCTCAAAGCATGCACAAGATTTCTTAGCTTGCTCTGAAAGGTAGCAATCAGCATTATTTTTCCGTATGTTCACTTCCAGCTGTTGGTTTGGGCTTTTTGTATTTTACAGAAAAATGTATTAATTTGTTTTTTTACTTTCTGAATATCCAAATTAATCTTTGCTTATAGCAAAAACGAAATCAGCAAAGAAAATTTGTTGGTTTATAATGGAATATGAATAAGATCCAAAACATTAATTTGGCGCAGCTCAAGTAGTTCAGTTATAAGTTTCTTAATCATGACCAGTAATTAACAACAGAATATCCAGAGGAAGGAAGATACGAGCTGGCATTTGTGTGGTTGCAATTGTCACAAAATGTGGCTAGGATTCCCTTGTTTGTTTTTGGGACATCTACAGTGAGTCTACTGTGTTAAATTGCTGTTCTTTTGATGATAACAGGTGCAGTAGATCTAATGCATCCTGGATACTTAAAATTTCCTCTGCTTACACAATATCCTGATGGCAAGCATGAGGAAAGCCGAGACAAGTGCACCACAATATGGGCAGTGCAAATGTCAAACAAATGTCCCATTAGTTGATGTTACCTTTTTCTCTGAGTACAATTATGCTTTGTCCCTCTAATCTTAGACAGATGTTTTATACCTCAGATGAACTGGATTATCTTAACCATTAATACAAATATAAAGTCTGCAGGAATTAATTTACCTTCCACACTATAAAATCAACCTATTAGCATGTATACATTTCAGTATGCCTAATGGCATCTATTGATATTTTTAAGTATTAAGTGACCCTGGATCTGAGATAACACAATGTACATCAGTAGATCTCAAAATGCACCTCAATAGTGCCATTTGTTGTGCAGTCCACGATCGTGAAATTGCCTGGGTTTGGGTAATGTGAATAATTGATGGTTACAATTTAGAAAGCATAGAAATGTAGGACAATTCATGTGTGCCCCTATTTTCATAAAGCAAACAGAGTAACTTGTTTTACTAAGATGGAAGCAAATATGATTTATTTCTGTAAAAGATGTCTAGAATATGAATGTTCCTGATGCATAGCTCATTCCACTGATAAACAGTAAAAAGTAGCAATGCACAAGTTAGTAAGTTGAGTGGATTTAAAGTTTTTTCTCAGTGCCATAACTTATTAAGTGGTCTATTGAAGTTTGTTTACTGTGCCATTATTTTGTTATTTTGTCTTAATGAGTTCAACTTTTAATGGTTGATATATTTGTGTAGCTACTTTTAATGCTTTTTTTTTTTTAAAAAGAATTAATTCTGGTATATCTCCAAGCAAGTTTTATCTATTTTTTGTATTATTGGTTCTGATGAAGTCGTAGTGCTCTCTGTGGAAAACCAAATTTCAGCAACTGCAAGTAGTTCAGGTAATGATATTTAATGTTGAATCCATGCATGCTAATGAATTTGCTACAGAATATACAAGTACATCTATAATATTGCCAGCTACTCATGTTTTTTCTTTTTTAAAATGTCATTAAAATCCAGTTGTGATTCTGAAATGCTTAAAGATGTGCAAGGTTTTTGTGTGTGGTTTTTTTAATTGATACATTAGCATGCTTCCACTTTATCAAGATGTCTATTTGTAGATTTGCATTTTTTTAAAAATGTTTAAATTAAAACAATTAAAAGTCTAGTATGAGGTGCACTAATGAAAACTTTTATACATGCAACCCAGTGTTTTAATATTACAACATTCTTTTCAGGGAATAGCTTAGAAAGAGGAGATGATTAATTTAATTTTTTAAAAATCAAATTATTGTAAGTTAATAGATATTTTAAATCGGTAGAAACACTGCATTTTTTTACCAAGCTTGACTTTGTCATATAAATAATTTAGTGACAAAGTGAGCATTCTGAGCAGCTCTTTCCTCATTCTGATAGCAATTGCTGCTTAACGGAAACAAGTATCACCCTTTAATCAAAAGTAATACACAGTAGGCTGTTCATCCTCTCTACCTACATATTTTCTTCATTGCAATTGGACTAATTTACTGGGGAAAGAACTTCTAGAGAAATGCTAGCCCACAAAACCTTGAATAGCACCTCAGAATGCATGCTTTCCCACACTGCTTCCTTACAGAGATGTCTTTGATATTTAGAACACCTCTAAGACAATTCTGTGCAGGTTGAGTTGACTTGCTAGATAGTTGCTTCTTAGACAGAGGCAATACTGAGCATTCTTGGTGAGTCTGTCATTTCCATAAGACTGTTGTCCCTTGTGTTTTGGGAGCGGGGTCTGGTAATATTATGCTGCTCTGACAAGGATTAAAAAGTATTCTTGTCACATTGTAAATTAAGACTTTTAGATAAAACATGATTACATATTTTAAGCTTCTGTGCAAATTGTGTTACAGCTATTCCAAATAACCAAATGTCTACACAAGCAGAAATATCAGCAATAGTTCAGGTAAAAAATAAACTAAGGGTATTTTTCATGTTTTCAAATAAAGCCAAGTTGTCAACTGTACGTAGACTGCTTCAATATCCTGGCTTTTGAGTTACAAAGGTGCTTAGATTTGGGTCAAACATATGAACACAGAATGTAGGTATGTGGACTGTCAGGCCTCTTGCTTTCATTATTGTTCTATCACCTTCTTAAAGGTGAACTTATAGGGAAAAGAATGATGTGAAAATTGATGATGAAATATCATGCTGCTTTTCCCTTGGAAACTGAGACCTTGTCCCCTGGATGATTGTATTGCATGGAGACTACAGAAAGAGTTAGGTTGCAGTGCACAGAAAGTTGAGCAAATGAAAGGGGAAGAGATGTTGGTCAATCTTGAACTATGTTAGTTTTGTAAGCACTTATTCAGCTTTATTTATTCTTCATTTTTGATAGAAGGTGAATATTTAAAGAAAAATTAAGTCTGTCTCTCCCAGCACTGACAGCGTAGTCAAGCTTGCTGTTTGATCTCGTGAACAAAACTAAGCTAACGCTTTCCCATTTGAAAGGACACATTTATGTTAGCATGTGTTCAGAATGCTTTTTGAGGAATGTTGATTCCGAGTAGTCCATCTCTGAAATTTTTTTGATTGCTTGGGCAAAATAATCATAGATAATTGCAAAAATCCAAGTCCTGAGGACCATGTCTTTTACCATGGAAATCTATACATCCTTAGAGAAATCTAGAGATCGTGATGGGACTGAAGTGTTTTTAATAACCTCTTTATTCCCAGTGTATTAAGCCAGTGCAATTATATTGGTGACAGCAGCTCAATCAATGGGAAAAAGTTAACTTTGAGTTTTTTTCGATGGGAGGGGGGACTAGACAAAACTTTGGTGATGTAAATTTGTGTAAAAACTGCTACAAAAACATGGTGTTTAATGGTTCATTAAGTTGATCAATTGAGTAACTACTTCCCATAAGATATCAAAGAAAGAAGTTATTATTATATCTCATACTAGGTCTGATTGCACTAGAAAGTGTCGTCAAACAATTAGATGATGTTCTAAATAGTTTTTTGTGAACAATCAAGTAATGATTTTACTTGCTTGAATTTCTGGATATATACTATGACTGGCTCTATAACTTTGCATTTTTACAAGAATTTTCTTTTGTTGTAAGAAATCTAAGCTTACAGATAGTGTTGCATTCCGCTAATTGTTAAAGTAGTCTTGGAGATACTGGATAAAAGAGAAGCTTTCCAGTGAAATTCTATATTGTTTTATCAGAGTGAAATGAAAGAAAGAAAACGCAAAGTGATCAATCTAACAGACGAAGAAAACCACAATTGTAGCAAAGGTAAAAGAGAAAAATATTTTCGTTTACTTTTCAGCATCTCCCTAAACTTAATGCCTGAGGTGTAACTATGTAACTTAATGTAGGTAACTTTAAGGAGAAGATAATTCTGTGGAATCATCAAACTGTATCCGTTTCTGTATTGGGTTTACCTGTCAAGATTTCGGTAGTGGGGGATGGCTTCTGTGAAAAGAAATCTGGAGTTGGATCAGTTGGATCATGTCAGACAGAGCCATTTCTAGCCAGCTCCAAAATGGACCTTCCACTGGCCAAAGCTGAGCCAATCCGTAATGCTGGTGGCACCTCTGTGATAAAACACTTAAGAAAGAGTAAAAAATGCTGCGCAGCAGCTGTGAGAGGGAGGAGTGAGAAAACTGTGAGAGAAACAACCCTGCAGACACCAAGGTCAGTGAAGAAGGAGGGTGAGGAGGTGCTTCAGGAGCCAGAGCAGATATTCCCCTGCAGCCTATGAAGACAACCGTGGTGAAGCAGGTTGTCCCCTGCAGCCCGTGGAGGACCATGTCAGAGCAGATATCCACCTGCAGCCTAAGGACACCACCTTGGAGATGGTGGATATGCCGTGAAGGAAGCTGCACCCCACGGAGAGCCTGCACTTGGAGCAGCCTCCTGGCAGGAGCTGTGGCCCATGGGAGACCCATGCTGGAGCAATGTGCTCCTCATGGACTGTATGTGGAGAGGATCCATGTTGGAGCAGTTTGTGAAGGACTGTATGCCATGGGAGGGACCCTGCACTGGAGCACAGGAACCGCATGAGGAGGAAGAAGCAGCAGAGATGAAGCGTTTAAAAGGCAGTATTTAAAGAATTTGCCTTCTCATAAGGGACATGTTTACTGACTACAAATTCTGTCTGTTGCTGTCACAACCCCTACTCCTACACGGAGAAGTTACCAACTTACACTTGGTCACTAAAACAAGCTGTTACACTGAACAGTCTTGTTAACTGATTGGTAATAAAGCTAGTCACACTATATGCTTGTAAAGGACAGTGTTGAATACAAACAAAAGGGACTCCTGTTCTTCATCCAGCTAAATGGAGACTTGTCCTGAGTAATAGGAACTGCCCAGATGTCTCTTAGTCATCCTAAAAAGAGCCATCGCTTTCTTAGTTTCTCAGAGGTTCATGCTGAGGTAAGAGATGGGATTCGAGAGGTTTGGGAGAGTCAGATTATAGAACTTTGCAATAGAAGTATTAAGATTGGTATGAAAGAAACATGAACGGAAACTTGTTTATGCGGAAGTACCAGAAGAAAGAGCAAGAGAAAGAAAGAGAAAGGGTCAAAAGATAGCACGGGTTGTTAGCAGAGCTTAGCATTTCATGGACCACAACCTCTGTGTATGTATATGCATGTGCAATTTCATTCAGTGACCAGATAGCAAGAAGACAAAGAACAAACTGAAGCCATAAGATAAGATGACAGGAAGACAACAAGTAGAGCCATAGGAAACCTAGAAAAGGAAAAGGGGGAACAGTATCAGACTCAGCAGTTTTGTTGAAGACTTACAAAGAGAGAAATAAGATACAAAGACAAAAGATGACATTAACTTTCCATTTTTAAAAGGGTATAAAAGACCAGTTCACTGTTACCAGTAAAAGGACTCCAGGAGGTATGCTGAGGACGTGATTGCTGGTGTTCCCTTGTCCTCTGTTGTTGCACACAAGTAATCCTGCCTGGACTATTGGGATTCATATCTCAGTGGTTGTTTACGTGAGTGCAAGTGGGCAGAGGCACCTTTTGCAGGAAGATAAATATCACCTGTGCCTTCTGTATGGTCTGGCACGGAGTTTTCTTACACTGACTGCTACAAAAGGATGAAGTTAAATTATACTCTATGAAAAAGGAATGTTAAAATGTTACAAAAACATATATTATTAGGTGGACTTTTTGGGACTAATGTAAAACCACGGTCTTTGTCATGTGTGTCAGGCAAGTTTTAAATTTGATTTTTGCTTAATGAGCTTCACATAAATATCACTGTGTCCCTATTTGCCTTTGTTTTGTTTGCTTTACCTTTAGAGCTGGTGTAATTTAGAAGTTCTGTCTACGAGCTTTCCTCCTTGAAGATGACTATGCATTTTAATTTTCATCAGGGACAATTTAAAGAAACAAATCAGTAATGATGAGGTCATATCAGCAGCATTCCCTCGATATTTCATGAGTTCTTTACTACATTTACAGGATGCTTTTGCTGATCAATCTGAATTGGAAAACTCTTGAAGGACAAGTGCAAACCAGGGTGGGGGGATCCTAAGCCATTTTAGGAATAGCAGATGTGTGGGTTGTGATGCCTACGCCCCTAACAGTTACACAGATTAAGAATGGCTTTAGGATTAAGAGGAAATACTTGCAATCTCTATAACTACCTTTCTCTGCAAGCATGTTTGAAGAACTTCTGTTGTACGCTCATAGTCTGACATATAAAAATTGTTTAAAGACTCCTTGGCTCCTGTAATCTAAGTTGTACCTAAATGCAAGGGAAAAGAGAAAATCTGGCATCTTCTTCTACACTGTTTGCAGCTACTTAGGTAGATTCTTATTCTTGCTATGACTGTGTATCAAAAAAGTACTTCTGTGAAGCTAGACCTAGTTTTTGGTGGGTTTGTGTTTTGTGATAATCTTACAATTGAGTCCTGATTCTTTGTAATCACTACTGGTCACATTTCTTATTAGAATAATTTTTAAATGCAGTGACGTGAAAAATGTGATTTGAACAAATGTGTTACTAATTCCATTTGATAACTACTATATTACTTGAAATTAATTATAATTTTTGTAAACTGCCCTATTGGTATTGTGCCATTCAGTTGGTTTCTCAGTTTTGATAACAGGTATATAGCTTTGAAATTTGAAAGCTCTTTTGTTAGTGGAAGAAATTTGCTGCTAATTCTGTGTGGGATGAATTAGTATCCTAGTGTCTGTATGACTGAAAGACAAAAATCAGTGGTTACAAGGATTCAAGATATACTCATTCTGCTCCAGTTTCATGTAATGATAATCTAGCTGGACTAAACTGAAGCAATCTTCCAGTTTCAAGAAATTTTCACTTGGTGGTTTGTTTTGTAAAGATACGAGCCTTAGCCTGACATTAACCTGTCTCACAAGAGGGAAGAAAACCACAGCATGTAGAGAAAAGTCATTCCTATATGAAGTAAGGATTTTAACAAAGCTGTCTTTTGATAGGCAGAAAAATAATATTTAAAGCTTGCATCTTGTTTGCAGGCAGAACAGAAAAAGATCAGAAATATCTATCAAACAAACAGAATTCAAAGCCAGTGTGCCTCAATTAAGGGTTCCTAAAGCTGAGAGAAGACACATCAGATGAGGTACTCTATTACTCAACTTTCGTACAGTCTTAATTTTTAAATTGTGGATTTTCACACTGCAGGATGGTTTAGAACTTGATGGAAAGTTAGACTTTTTAAAGACCTTTTCAAATGGGAAAGGAACTGTGTTTAAACACTTGGGCTTTGAAGGAGCAGGCTTCTCTTTCACCACGAGGAGGCTCTATTGTAATAGGATTGGAACAGTAAAACATTTTCTATAGAAGTAAGCAAGTAAGTAATGCCAGGACATACCGGCGTTAGAAATAAACACAAAAAACCCCCTAACCCCAAAACTTGTTCCAGTTGTCCTTCCGCCTTTATCTTTTTTCCTCTACTTTGTCTTCTTCCTTCCTTTCCCTCCCTCCCCTTCCAAATTTGTCATGCCTAAAAATGTGTGAAAACATTATTTGCTAAAAGGAGTTAAACCTTTACCCTATGAGCTTTTAGGTTCCAAAACAGTTTTAATTCTTCAATACAGTTACTTTAAGCATAAGTAAGATTTTTCTGCTGAAAATATTTTATTAAAAAGTAAATAAAAATATATGAAGTAATATATATTAAAAAAACTCTCAAGAAAGACAATATGGCACTTTTTTCTATTTCTTGCTGATAATATATTAAGAAGGTTGAGTATGTGAAGCAGTGCACGTGTTATATTCCTACCCTTTCCTTTGTAGCAACGTATGCATATTTGGTTTAAATGACGTTTTCTGAACTCCAGCATTTATGACAGCAACACAACTGCCTTTTTAGAAATAGTTTAACTTTTTGGGTTGTTTTAAAGAGAAATAGAACACAAGCTTTCTTCTCCAAGAAGCAGCAATAAAACAGACCAAAATCTTTACCACATGATATAGTTCAGATGTCATCAGAATTGTTTCATATCTGTTGAAATTAATTATAGTAATTGAATTTCATGAAGGCACCTGAAATTTTACTTATCTGTGCAATGTACACCTGTTTTAAAACTAAGCAACCGAGTACATGCACAGGTTTGTGGCTTTTTGGCTAAATTTGTTGGAGGAGGGAGAACACAAAAAGCCCCCCACATCCTGAAATTCAGTTAGTGCAGTAATGATCCAAAGTAAACAAATATCCCTCAAGATGTAATGGTAGCCTCTTCAGCACTCCTTTGACTAGCACACAAGTTGTTCTAAGTTCTTATTACTACTGTGTAAGGACTATTTTCTACTTTGGGAAAAATCTTACTGTACAGATAGGAAACAAATGTCAGCAACATGCTAAATATTAATACATGAACATCAAGTAATCTGTGACACTTCTGTTACTTTGGAAACTATACAGACAGTAATAATTCAGAAGTTTATATAATTACATGAAGCTAAGTTAGTATGAATAAAAAGTAGTGTGACTGGCTTATTTGTTATTGTTGTTGTTTAAGTAACAACTGGTTTTGTCTTGGTGTCTAGACTTCCAAGCAATTTCCACATTTTTCTCCACTACCAAGGATCCCTCTTTGTCCAGAGCTTGCTGAAGGATTCAAAGATCCTCCTCAAACTCCTGAAATCCCCGAAGGGGATTGCACTGTCATGGACCCTTGCAGAAATTGATCCAAAGTGTGCTTCCCTACATAGTTATCACTTGTATCTCTTCCATGAAAACCTTACTAACAATTCTGCATCACATTAGAAGACAACAGGCAAAATAAGGGCTTTGCCACTTTCAATGGCTTGCTGTTTATCACAGGTTATCATCCCAAAGAAGTACTACTTTGTCATTCAATGGAAAGGGATATGTGGATGTTACAGACTGCTTTGTGATACACAATCTATAACTCCTTAAAAAACTCTTTAGGAGACCCAGACTACCTTAACAAGTGGTCTACTATTGTTCCGAGTCAAAGCATTATTTGTACAGCAGACGGTATTAATTTCCTTATGTTTCCGACCTGTTAGTCTGTTATGAACTTTACTCCGTTAATTCTGTAAGCTTGTTTCCACAGCCCTGAAAATGAAGTCTTGTTTTTAAAACTAATTTACTTCCACATTTCACTTTCTTTCATCTTACTACTTCAGAGCACATATGAAAGAAATAAAAAATACAGTAAAATTTTCAGCTTCATTATTTTCTTTATTTCTGTGCCATTGATGAACCATGAATTTAGGGATCTTGGTTCTCTTCAGTGTTTGGAAAGGCAGTGGCTCATCTTAGTCCTATTTTTAGAAATTCTAGGAAGGATTCTTTTGTTTTCCCTGTTTAGCTAAATGGCATAAGCTTCCCTAACACTCAAGATAAGACAACACTGCTGTAGTCCCTCTGTTATTTTGAAGCCATTAAGAACCATGTAAAATTAATTGCTGATGTAGCTAGGGTAATTAAATAGTTAATGCCTAAGCAGCACAGTTCCTATCACCTACAATGCATTTTTTTAAAAGGTACTTCATAACAAAGTAGTGCAGAACTTCATTTTCTCTTGTCCTGGATGGAATAAATTAAAAAAATACATATTTTTTTAAAAAAGAAAACATATATTGACATAAATATTTTAGATTTGTTTTCCAAGATTGTTTCTTGTACTTCCTTTCAGATGGTTACTTGCTGAGTAAAAAATGTTAAGATAGAATCACAGCTGCTAGTTAATATTTTAATAGTTTGGACTTTTCGCTTTTGTTCACTATGATTAGAAGGCAGAATTTTTATGGGGTTTGGGAAACTGTTTCTGGGGAGTTGGAGGGGGGAGGCATTGGATCAATCTGTACAAACCCATCCGTGTTGTTAGCATCTCAGTGCAAACCTGAAGCTTGGACCAGAGCAGATACAGAAGTCACTGGCCTGTTTCTAACATTATTTACTCACATGGTCAAGGCACTCAGCCTAATCTTAAATACACAGCTATTTCTGCAAATGATGAAAAAAAACCCTTACAAGTCAACTACTTGTCAGAGCATCTGTGGATCTTGCATTACTCAGTAGCTGTTCTTTTGACACCATACACTTAAATGTTCAATACACTAATATTTTCTCTGCTTACCCTGAAAGGTCTTCAACAACAAAGGACAAAAATAATCAGCTTGTGGTTCTAGTACAGGCAGGAAGAATTTAATTTTACCTGTTCACACAAATACTCAACTATTTCTCATCCAACATGGTGTAAATATATCCCAAGCTTAAAGACAAGGTCAGATTGCTAAATGTATCAAGCTTGCTATTACAGTACAAGAATTTGTTTTAACTTTATTTTCATGTACAGTTTCAGAATATATAGAGCATAGAAAATGGTATATTTTAAAGGCATATCAGGTAGAAAGAATATCCTAAAATATGTTTGTCCTGTTAAAACTCTAGTGCAAACTGGTTTGGCATTTGTTTTCTTCATATGCAGAACATTCCCATCTGTTCTACATGGCATCATGTGTATGCTGCTGTTTGTACACTGTGGTGTGCGTGCTTTTCACTTTTAATTAAAGGAACAGAGCTGTGGAATTAAGCTGTGTGTTTGTGTATATATACATCTTTATTTTACATATTTGCTCTATAAATGACCCGAGCATTATCAAGACAGGAAACTGAAGAAACATGTCTTCAAGTCAGTGGCATAACAGCTTAACTTACAACTTTACAGGACTGTCTTCTAGATGTAAGATAGTTTTAATCCATATTTGCTCAAGAATTTCCCTTACTGTTTCATGTTTGAATAAAACTAGCAAAATGACTAGCTAATAGTCGTATCTACTTTCAACCTTAAATCTGCATCTGCTTATTTAAGACAAATTCTGCTTGCTAGCAAAATTCAGGTTTTGAATCTGAAATGTACTCAGCAAACTGTGAAACACTTTTTTAAAAAGTAGGGTAACAATTCTTGAAATTCACAGCATTCCCACTAAGAAAAAAAACCTGACAAAACACTAGCATCATGCTAGACTGGTGAGAATGCATTTTGCTCAGACTGATTTGGGTTTTTCACTATTGTTATTATTTTCAATGTGTTGTCCTGCTTACTCATCTAATTTCTTAACAGTCTTGTTGGACTTTCTTTGCTCCCAAAAGACAAGTAGTAAATGCCAAAGCATTTTAGGAGGTTTAAGGAACTGAGATGGAACTATATGTCTATTACTCGTGTTAGAGACAGTTCCTATAGAGTTATGCACCTGAACTTTCACTTTGTGACAAATCAAGGATGACTTATCTGAAGGAATGGGTCAGACCATCAGCTGATGTATAATGCAGTAAGTATCGACTTTAGTAGAGCTACACTACTTTGTAATAGTGAATTTGTTCTACATTAAGTGTAAAACCTCATTCAAAACCTAGTTACTTTTTTATTGCCTGTGTATTGGGCCAGCTGTAGTGAATATACTGAAATAAATAAATGGTTAGTGCTTTTACAAAGTCAAATCTATATTTAAGCATCAAAGCCGTGACTAACCAGAAAAAGCCACTTCATTCATTCTCCACACTGATCTCCCAACTCCAAAATCACCATCAGCCAAAGCCAGTAATACACTGCTGAGCAGTTAAGCCTGGTATTAGAGTACAGATTTATCTCACAAAATTATTGAAAAATAAAAATCACCAAGTCATTTTATCTTGACAAACTATCCTGGAACTCATAAGCATAGTAATTGCACTCTGATTTATTTAGGAGTGTTTAGTTCAAGTAACATCCACAAAGGAATTTAGAATGAAATTTTTAAAGGCCAATTTCCTAATGGGCACACTCAGGGAATGCTTTTGTAAATGATATATTAGCCATGAAATCACTATATAATAAAAGCAAGGTGTAATAAACATGTTGAGTTTGGCTGTAAAAACCTAAATTTGGCATTGCTTGATCACTAATTTGTTGAGAAATTTGCAGATGTAGGCAAGCTAATGCTTTTTTTTTCCCTTTTCTTCCTTCCAGAAAGACTATGCACAATGCAAAACTAAAAGGGTACAGGACTTGAGTGGGGTATTTCTTACTGCCCAAACTATTCCGGTCCCAAGTTGTGCAGTGAATTTACTGGTAAATTCTCCCGCCAAAGGCCCTCTATGCTTAAATTCAATGTGAAAGAGAATCAAGAGAATCATTTGCTGGAGGACAAAAAGGAGTTGTTTACTTTTGCAAAGCAAGTGGTTTTAATAAAAGCTTGATGACACTTACTGCACATTATAAATAGCAGAATAGTAGTCCTCTGCCAGAACAGACGCACCAAGTACAGCTTTGGGCTTTTATAATTGTTTGCTTTTCACTGTGATCTGAGCCTCATTTTTTACTCCCCCTATATTTAACCCATTCCAAAGGGATACATCTAGCCCAGGAATATTGTTAGCATACTGCTTACGAATTAATTTGCCTGGGCTTTACTTGTAATCTGCTAGAGGGCAGGAACAAACTGTTAATGTCTAGTAAAGGGAAAACCATTTATGATGATGAAATATGTAAAAGAAACAACTTGGCTCTGTCCTGCTCAGACCCCTGACCTGTAGGTGCCAGGCATTCCGTTCAACCTGACGGGTTTTTTTATTCTGTTTCATATCAAGAACACAGTACATTTTTAGAGAAACAATACCTTTACTACAAAACCATGTAAATGATTATATACAAAAATGGTTACTGGAATTTGGTTTTGTACTGTAGTGACAGAAATAACTAGCTGCTGACATTTATTTACGCTTCCTTAATACTAGGTACATAACACCACTGATCAGAGTAAAGGTAAATGCAATCCAGGCTAAGACGAAGGAATAGCCATATTGGCCTTCAGAAACTTCAATGCTATATTCACTGCTCTTGTGTAGTTCTTCATGCCTATCTGTATAAATGGAAGCTGCAATCATAACACACAGACCTGGAGGAGGAAGAAAATAGTAAAGTTTAGCATCTTAAAATATTACCAATACGCATAACAACTATTCATTGTTTCTCTTCTGTCAGCTGCTTCCACCAATGTCCTTTTTTTGCAGATACTCGTTTTCCATCCTCAAACTAAAGTTGGAGCATTTCAGGACACGTTTTCAGTTTCTTTGGCATGGATTAAATTTCAAGCGCTGTTGTGTATTTATGTCATTTGCAATGAACACACACTGATTCAAAACATCTGGATAGTTTCAAAGACTAAGAAAAAATTAAGGAAGTACCTGCCGGTAACAATTACAGAGTTATTTAATTTGTTCAAGCACTGCAGAATCTCAGATTCTTTCCCTTTGAATTTCAAATGACTTTATTCTAAAGCAGCGATGTCATCCATGTTTTAACTGCCTAAATAGTACAGAATGGAGCAGTTCACTGTTTAAACAAATATGAAGGATAAGCTATGACCTCAAGAGCCCTACAAATTTCTCATGCAGCTCATTCTTTTTGAAACCTTTTTCCCCTTCCCTTTCCAACTTTCATGTAAACATTATTAAAGTCACAAGTGTTGAAAAATCACTCACATGACAGGAGCTGGATAATAGAGGTTAACACAAATCTTTCTCCTTGCTTTAGACGGAAGAGTTGAAGAATGAAAACCAGAAATGCCACACAACAGAAAATAGTAGATAGGATCATGGTGGCCTGAACAGCCTGAATTGAATGATACTCTGCAAAAACAAAAGCAGCCTTGATTAAAAATACAGTTTCTCCCTTTGCCTACTTCTGCAATGAGTAGAGGAGCACAGCTACGTTCTATAAGCAGGAGTTCAGCAGATACAGCAAACCAGTTGTGCATGCATTGGTTCTGCTCTGCTTCCTTTGTATTAATACTGCCAGTGGTTTAAGGACTTTTAAAAGCTTTTCATAAAACTAAATAAAAATACTCAGAAGACTGTTCTTCCCCCACCACATCCTTTGTTAACATCTACGTACTAAAAGCACGGTGAAACCACCAGGTGTCCCACATGCCTTACAAACGCAGGGCCGGGCCTTCCACCAGAGCTGGAGACAGCTCTATCGGATAAGATGTAACCAGACAGGGTGTCCACACTTGTCACAGAAGATTCCTTTGATTCAGGTTTTTCCTCCTGTTAGTTATTTCCCTGTAACTAGGAGCTAAAGTAACCACTACATTTGTAACTGCACGTACCTGCTTTGTGTAACTTTGCTGCACTGATATGGCCAAGTGAGCTACGTAGGTAAGCTCCTTGTAGCACCTCTCCTCTAGTACAGCTACACTGCAGTTATTAGGTCCATGAACAGCAGACATGCCTGAGCTACTTATAGTCTAGCTAGTTTGGGTACCTAATTTCAATGAAAGCACAGTAATACAGACATCAAATGCAAATTTGTTAAATTTGTGTTAGCTTAGATATGCCTGTGCATCGTGGATGATCTCACTGCAGCATAGATATGCTCTAAACCAACTTGATGCTTGGAAAGCAAAGTTACTTTATGGACACATGGCTCTTCAAATCATCTACCCCTTTAATATACACAAAGATTGAAAGTGTAGAAATAAAGTAAATGTAACATTTGAGAATATTTTTATTTTTTTGTAAAGCAGGATGTTAGGCTGTGCTGTATATTAAGTCCTCTTCGTTAAAACTTCAGCTTGTGTTCCGACTTTCTCCCGCTTTTCCCCCATTCCTGTGCACAGCCAGTATTTTCAGATTCTTCTTTGAAAGTTAATGTTCAATTCTGAGGCAAATTCTATCACTTCAGCCCCACTTTCAGATGACTTCACTGTTTTTACCTGATCTAATTTTTTAAGAAGTCTTTCGCACTCATTGTTAGTTGTTTGTGTTTACTCAACACAAGCACTTGGGCTTTCAGGTGCACCTGACAGTTCCCTCTGTTTTCCTCTTAGAGAAACCATTGGAACAGTTTGCCCTTCCAAAAATGAAAAGCCAGTATTAAGGTTTTTAGGAGACCTCAGTAGTTGGAGCATGCAGATTTTTGAACAACTATATTATTGCCCCTGCAAATTCCGTAGCGATTTCACCAGATCTCCTGCTAAAGGAACTGAGACATAGGCATGGAGAGACGCTCACCTCTGAATTGATCAGTAATAGCCATACAGGTGCTAGTATTCACAGCACACATTCTCCAGACATCTGTAGAAAAATTATCTCCTACCCACCAGGCCTGCAAAATAAAAGTAAAGGGCTCTTACAGGGGAAAAAAACACACAAAACTCCTTACTTGTCCAAGTGTCTCCTGATCAGATACATCAGCTGGAACAGATTTCTGTTGATTTTTGATACTTAGCTGTTTGAACTAAATTGGAGATCTAATGGCATTTTGGAATGAAGGGTATATCATTATTCACCTGTCATTTTCATTTTAGACCTGTGTAAAGTAGAAAAGGCAACAGATGGCAATCTTAAACATCCCAAAGCACAAGGGATTTTCTACTGTTTGGTCAGAAATTTCGGATAGCCAGTGATTGCTCACTCCTTAAGATACCTAGACAGGATCTGCTTTGTCCATCCAGACCCTGCTTAGGATGCACAACTCTTTAAAGGCATAGCATTTTTTAATTGGCAGGAAATAGCAGGGTATACATCTATGAAACAGAAGCCATTTATAAGTTTTCTGGTTCCTGACACTGAATTGAATTAATCTCAACTTAATGTAGCTGTGCAGTCAATATGCACATGCAGTATGTACACTATGGCATCTGACTGGAAGCGGCTAGTGACAAATTAAGATCCTCCTGTGCTATTTCTATTTTGATGTTTTAAAATTTATGGCAAAATAGTACTACAGTGACTGAACAGGTTTTTACGGTAGCCTGGGAAATGCTGCAAGCACTCCACACAAGTGGCATTTCCTCAGGAAACCCAATCCCATTCCGATAGCTACCCAGGCCTTTGTTTTGACTGGAGTTGGAAAAATATGACTTTTAAATATGACTCCTGGTACCATCTGCTGCGTAAAAAGACATTCCAGAAACCTCACAGCTTACTGTGCAGCTTTGCAAACAATACTGCAACAAAAACTATAATATATTATGATAGTAGGCATGTGTGTAATTGTAACACTGTGTTTTAAGAAAAAGCATTACTTTCTCAGGATGCCGTTCATTTGGATTTTGCCATCCAAGTTCAATATATTATTTTTTAGCTCTGAGCACTATATAATCCTATTTTCATGACTATAAAATGCCTCTGAAGATGATAAAATCTAATAGAAGATAGTCATACAGTTTAAGTTTGTAACTGTTTAAAAATAGCTAATGACACAAAGCAGAGTGCATGGGGGCTTATTTCTATAGTAATTTGATTTGTAGGTAGCAGATCTGAACTAAGAATAAGTTGCTTTGCCTACTGTCCTAGCTTTGTATATATTCAAAGGAGCAGGGTAAGACAACCTGCTTTAGTGCTCAATTAATGACCTAATCCAATGGAACAAATCAACCAGCTGACTGAAAGATAACATCTAAGTCCGTATAATTTTGCAATAAAAAGTTGTGGGTAAGACACCGTTTCACTTGGAGCATAGTCGTGGAAAAGACTATGGGATTCACACCAGCTTCACTGAGCACAGTAAAGTATTTTCAGCAGACAATTCTTTTAATCCTAAAAGCCTGTACATACACCAACCCTTTTAGAGAAAGAAAGACTCCAGTGCACAGTTCAGAGTACCAATCAGCATAGTAGGCTGTTTTGGAAAGAGGAAAATTCAATCAAGAGCTAGATGTAAATATTGGAAGGTAAATTCTTTCTGTTCAGAAATAAAAAGGAAATTGGAAAAGAATGCAACATACATTATTCTAAAACTTTGTGCTGAAACTGCTTCAACTGAAATGAAACAGACAAAATCACAGTGTCGAATGATTTAATCAGTCATCTTGGACAACCATTTCTGAGGCAAAGCATACCTTGACTGAAATTATCCCCACACATCAACCATGAGCTCTTTGACTTCATGTACTTGACACAAAAGGACGATAGATTCCCGCTCTTCCCTTTCCCTCGTACCTAGCTGAACCAAGTCTCATAGCTCCACCCTGCAAGCACGGTAGTATTTGTAAATATAGTCCCTGGCCAAGTGTCTCCCAGGGCAGAAGATTAGCTGCATAACATGGGCTTATACCACGATGCCATACAAATGTGTGGCATCTACTTGTAGAGTCTTATCCGTGTATACCAGGAACATGCGTATTCAAGGCCTTTTTGTTACAAAAAGGTGTAAGGAGACCAGTGTGCCTAACAAAGTTACATGCTTCCAATAAGCAAGTTGAAGACAACTAGAGAAGAATAACTTCATTTTTATGAAGCAAAGAAACCCCTGTGTGTTTGAGAGAAAAAGAGAATAAATAAGACTTACATTGTCAATAGTTGAGATGAACAGCAGTGCTGCTGAGGTTATGTGAAACACAATAATGAAAGCCAGAAGAATCAACATTCTTGATCTGTAGAGGCTTTAGTCTGAGATAAATCTGTTAAAAATAAGAGCGTATATGAACAGTCTTTAAAAGCTGTCAACGGATCAACCTGTCATTACGCTATTTCACTGTGGCTCTGAGTAGTCAAGGTCAGTGTGAGTGTATTTCAGACGAGGCGCTGTTAGTCAGGAACACCGTATGCAGTTTGAGTCCACAGCACGCATTCTTTCTCCAGAGATAAAAGATTTCACTTAATCAGACCTTACATCAGCATAACAGCTTTCTGTTTGTTATATGTGATACGTAACTAGCATCACTGCTAGTGAATCACAACTTGAAATGAAGCCAAGAGGTGCATTTTGCAACGTGCCAGTGGGATGGCTGCAGTGGGTAAACACACAGAGAAGCTTCTTTCTGCGTGCTTCTCCAGCAAGGATATAAATCTGCTTCATGTTGACTTTTAGAGAAGTACTTTTCAAATTACAGCCTCGTTTGCATGTGATGCGAGATTTTCCACTGGCTATAGTAAGGTCTTATTTCAACCATGCTTTCAAAGTTGGAAGAAATACAGATTTCAAAAGGATACCTGTAGAACACAATTAAGTGCATCAAGAACTACCTCCTAGATTTAGTAACAGCTGTGTTGTACCTTAGGTCCCATATAGGTTGTCCTTTGTTCATATAGTTGCATGTTTTATCCACTGACTAATGACTTAAGGCTACCATTTTCTGCAACATATTGCTGTGACTGGTAGGGTTGAATAAACCCATTAGTCATGTAATAATCCAGTTATTTTATGTTCAGTCACTTAATACACTCTCTAGTCTACCTATTATCTTCACACCTTATCTAACCCATTTATTGCCATTTCACATCTAAAATGAAAAAAAATAAAAAATCTTGTGTACAAAGGAACCACAACCTTCATTTGAACTGGAATCCCCAGGAAATCTGTCGGCACAATAACAAATAGGTTAGGGAAAACTACTGTTACTAATACATAGAAATGTATAATTGCTTGGTATATCTATTATCTTTTTCTTCTTGGGGTGTTAAAATGCTTGCCAATTAATGTGCTATATTCTATAAGGAAACTGCATTCTTGCAGATATTTTCTCTGCATTTAGTGTGCACAATTCTGTAGCATTATCTGCTCATCAGTACATTAATGCATGTTTCTCCACTTCCTTTGCTTTGGACACATTCTCTTATGTCAAATGATCCCACTCACCTAACACAGCAAATATCCAGAAGAAAAGGCAGTTATGCTTTTTTTTAAGACTTCCGTGATTTTTTTCATGTCTAACCCTCTCTCCCCTTCTGCCATTTACTAGAATCACGAACCACATGGAGAATTTAACCAAATAAAAGGACTACTTTGACAGCATTTTTAAAGCAGCTCCACTGGCATTCTCGTCAGGCCAAAATACAACTACTCTGCAAAACTTTTAACAAAAAGATAACAGCATATAAACATGCTGAATAGAGCCTAGAAGTTCCAGACTAATCCTTTACATCTACATTGCAGTATAGCGTTTCACTGCAGTACAGCATTGTAACAAGCACAAAGCCAAAAAGTATCAAAGTGCTTTTGAGAAAATGAAAATTGATAGGATAACCTCATATCCATATCTAATTGGAATGTCTGTATGGGAAAGCTAAGCCAAATCCTAAAATAAGGGAAGCAGCTACTCAAGTTTTTACTCCTTCCCATTTTCTCACTGTTAAACTTTGCCTTCTCAGCCACAACAAAGAACAGAAGTAGTAATTTCCTCCAAAGAGCCGACTCTGCTGTATGACTCAAGATCCTCTGAATCTAGTTCTGCTTCTAGAAATGTCATTCATGACTCTCTATCAAGCCTTTCTTGAATGAAAGGAAGGAAGAAGGAAAAAAAGATATTTTGTGGTTTTGTACAATGCCACATCAAAATATTTCCACTGTGAAATGTACCAGTCTTAACACAGCACTCTCTTGTCCTGTGGTTGGGTTTTTTTCTGAGTTTCATTTGTTACACAGATGGTATCTACACAGACAATAGCTCACCAGTCATCTGCCATATAAGGAGAGAGAATCAAATTGTACTCAGTATTATTTTAAAAATAACAATAGAGTTTCATCTTATTACATGAAGCATCATAAAGTAAGAGAGACACAAAAATGTAACCTAATTAAAACCAATCTTGCAAAATCAAGACTTGCCAGCACAGAAAAATCCACTTAATCTGCAATCAAGTGAATGTTTTTGTTTTACTGCTTTAAGCCATAAACAGAAGTGTTTCAAACAGGATGGATAAACATGTATGGGTGATGAGGAGAAGGCATTTTATGTTTTACCCAAATAAAGCCAAGATTGAATGAAAGACCTTTTTGTGTTGTCTTTACCAAAAAAATAAAGGACAGTAAGAATAATCTGATGTTTCTGTTCTGAAGGACCTTCATAACAGCCATTTTTAGGTACTTCCTCCTGACTTGCTGGTAATGGCTCCTTACGTGAGCTGCTACAACTTGTGTGCACACAGTGCTACAACAACGGTACGCAGATACAGAAATTAAATATGCTGGGGGAGAGGAAGGAGCAACCAATTCCAAGTAACTAATACCAGGAAAAGTCAACAACAACTTGATACCCAATCTGTCATGCCTGAGCAGGGATCTCAGAAGTGCACAGAAAGATCTGTGGACTTAATCACTCCTAGCAAATTTCTTTTCCCATGGAGACCAAGAAGGAGTGTCTCTGGTTCATCACAGCCTGCACAAGCAGTCACGAGGGCAGGAGGGTCTTTCAGCTAAACTCTATGTAATCTGTGTGAAGGAAGCAAAGAGCAGCTCCCTTTTTCTAAGATGCAGCCAGCAATGACACAGAAGCTCCTACAGAATCGGCATCCCTCTCAAGGCAGAAATTCTGGACTTCATCTCTCAGGGGAGGGCTATTAGCCACCACTCCTCCTCCACTCCAGACATTGCTGGAATTTAAAAGTTTATTTTGTAGACTCAAGATCCTTGTGCTGCCTCAGCAAGAAGATCTTCCTTCCCCGGTTGTCTGAGGATAGCCTACCTAGGTACCTCTCCTAGCAGCAGGCAGTTCCGTTCATCTTTCTATGAGCAAGGGAAGGACACAGTTATGTTTTCACACAGAGAATTTCTGAGAGCACTGTTTACATTAACATTTAGAATTCTTACTTTAATAATTTGTTACTAATCAAACACTTCTGTAACATCCTATTCTGCATACTACCTGTAGTCCTCTTTGTTTCTTATTCACCATTAACTGTTTCTCAAGGGCTCTCTTCAGGTTCACAATTGTTCCCCGTTCTTTTAGCAGCAGCTGAAACTCCTGCTGAAGCTTGCCAAACCAACAGCATGCCACCTGGCAGTGGCTTTTGCCTCACTCTTTTGAAATGGAAGGCACCTGCAAGAACAAATAAGCTAGCACTAGTGTTTAACCTGGCTGAACTAATTCTGTTCAATAGAACAACGAGCAATTTGGATAAGATTAAAATCCTGTCATCCCTTACATGTAATTTATGCAGCCACAAGAAAACATTGCTTAAAGGGGTTGTTAATAAGAACAGAAACATTTTTAAATCACATAAATTTGGGAATCTAGTACTTTGTACTATTGCACTGAACAAGAATCTGCAAACAACTATATTAAGAAGACGCAGAGAAATTATCAGATTCTTTTGTTTTAGTCTCTTGATTATAGGTAAGAATATTTTTATTGATGAAAAAAGCTTCCTGGGCAGAGTAATTTTTTACTTTCTATCATTTCATGCAATACACACTATGGTCTCAAGTCAAGATACTTATGATTTTTAAGTACGCTGCCTTTAGGCATGGATGAAGACTGGGATGATACAACAGATATTGTTCATCATTCCCCGAAGTGGTTTGAATTCTTTTAATAGTTTTTAGACACACAAACACACACATGAAAAGCTTTTTGGACACGCTGTAGTTGTCTTTTAATACAGATGATGGAGCCACTCTTCTCAGGAGTACATGATGAAAAAACTAGAGGCAACAGTCACAAGTTGCAACAAGGAATATTCCAATTGTGAAAAATGTATTAATTATATCCAATGAGCATGATTAAGTACTGGAATAGGGCCTAGGAGGCTGTGGGATCACCATTGTTGGACATCTTCATAACCTGACTGAAGAAAGGCCCAGAGCATCCTGAACTAACTTCCTGCTTGGAGCAGGAGTCTGGACTAGAGACCTCCAGAGGTCTCTTCCAGCTCTGCTCTGCTGTCACTCTGTAGCTATTTCAGGAACCTCCCTGTACTCATCTCCAGCAAAGCTCTGACAAAGGAGAACATAGAATTTGACTTAGCTCATCACATGTGACATTAAAAACAGATTTTGGGTTATAGTAGGAATGACATTGAATGTCAACATGAATTCTTCAGTTGCAGGCCTCAGCATTTAATACCACTTTACAAAGTATGTTGTAAGGCAGAAATGTACAGGTACAGCTGAGTTAGAAGTAGAGACTGCCACTGAATCCAGAAAGAGTAAGTTATGAGAATCCTACTGAAGATATCCAGATTTGCTGTAGTAATAAGGTTTCCCACAAATGCTGTTAAGTTGTAGGATGGTTACACAAAACACATTGAAAACAGGCAGCCAGCTGTATTAACAACAAAGATTTTTTCAATTAGTGCAGAAGAACTATTTCTGGGTAACACTCCAGTGCTACCTTATTTTTGGAGGATAAATGTAGCAGTCACACTTATCCTTAAGCTTTTCAGTAATGCAGACTATTGGAACCAGTAATTTGCACTTTTGTTATGAGAGCCTGATGTGCTTCACAAGAGGTGGCTAAGAAGGGCCTCTGCTATAATCTTCTAGATATGCAGAGGCAAGTACCTTTTTACAGGATAAAACAGCATGACAATCACAGAACTGCACAGAAAAAAAAAGTATCCAGTCCAGGGTTCCAGACATTCTGTATTGTTGTAAGCAAACACGTTACAAAACTGGATTGCCTCCCTGTGTCAAACTCCACACCCCCTGGCAAAAAAAGCGCCTCAGTTTATCTTTAAGATAAAGTTTATCTTGAATGTCCAGCAATATGATGAAACATGACTATTTGATTTTTTTCTGCTGCTTAGTACAGCAAGCAAGCAAAAAGCAAAACTCTGTCTTTGACAGTTCTTAGTAGAAGGTTTATCACCACTTTCCAGTCCAGATGTCATCTCCGCAACCCATGCCTTCATTTCTTCCCATGTGGTTAAATTCTGCTGCCAGGCCATTTCTCATGTTCGTGTATACTTGATTTTTGCAACCAGAGAGACATGTACGTAGTACAGTATGTTTATCCTGTGCTCATCTGCATTCAGAAGGCTATAGCTTATCCTACAACGTTGTCTGCTGCCCTCACTTCCCAAGATCAAGTCAGTTTTTTGCATCATCTTCATCTGAGTCCATGTATGACGAAAATCTCCACACAGACAATCCCAGTTTATACTCCTAGAAACATGGTGAAAACACAGCAGAAGAGCTCCTGCTCTGTACAGACCAGGGCTGGAGGTGTGCAGACTGCTCGTCACCCACACTGACTTTTTTGAAAAGACACACCCAAAAGAAGGGGTAGAGGATCCTGCTAAACAAGTTACTGTACCTGCAGCCTTCTGCTCTGAGATTTTTCATTGCAACGAGAACAGCAGGTCTGTGGGCCATCAATAAGCTGAACTTTCTTGAGGTCACTGGTGTAAAACTGAATCAAAGCAAGCCTTCTTAATTATCAATTCTTCTGCCCCTCGGTGCTATAATTAAGTCTGCATATGTGAAGTTAGAAGAAAAAACCTGTACACTGGTGGCATGAGAAGTCTGTCATCTTGTGATGCATCATAAGATGTTTGGATCTACATGATAATCACTTCGCTTTGCTCAGTGTTCTTATGCCACATCTCGTGGTGTCTCATGACAGAACTCAGGAGTTGGCCCATGTTTTGCCTGTAACATTGTCTCTACATTTGCATAAAATTCCCTGGTTAATAAGGAACAGAGTGATACTGTTAACTTTTTTCTTCTTTTTTCTTTTTCTTTTTTTTTTTTTTTCTTTTACCAAATACGAAGGGTTCCGTCTTTCTTGTGTGATTCTCAGAACTGGAACCAAAAGTGAAGTACGTTCAGGCAGCAGAGTTTCTCCCAAACTAGCAAAAGCTTTGAGGATTTCAACAATCCTCTAATGCCTAAATATCAAACAACATAAAGGACAAGAAAATCAGGAAATTTAACACCAAGGGAATAATTATGCCAGTTGAAACAACTTACTCCAATTTCATTATTCCTTCTGCCCGAGTTAACAGTTGGGAACACCAACATTACAAGTTATAATTTACTGAGTGATATTCCGTAAAACAAGGCAGATACTGAAACTCTCATGCTTTCTTTCTACACGGTGACCTTTCAGTGTTCTCCAAGCTGACTATTGCTCTGATCCTACAGACAGTCTGTGGTATCTGTACATTAATCCATCATCTGAGTAATTTCCATTGGATCACCTGTCTGTCGGTTTTTGTTGCTGCAGGGTTAGCCTGGCCAGACGCCCGAGTGGCAAAGCTGGCCTGACACAGGGGCCCTGACACAGCAGACCTTTCTCACTGCCCTCAGTGCTTCTGCGCACCCCTGTGCGCTGCTGCGCACGTACCCCAGCTTGACACATTTGGATCCTTTCCATGTCAGCTACAGGAGAATCCTTCTATCATGCAAGGAGAAGTCTGGAAAGAATTAGCACATCCTTGTACCTTTCCTTCTTTCTTATTTTTTCCTGTGCCATCAATGCATATTCGAAAAGAAAAGAAAACACAATCACAGCAATCTAGTTCTACTTTAAATGATGACTTGGGAGCCTTGCTTTGAGGAACCAGCCTTTAAACATTTTGTAAGACAGGAGTGCTAATCTTGAAGCTGACATTGCATGTAGATTTATAAACTGCATGCAAAGGTTCTGCTGCCAGTAATCCCTGAAAAACATATCGCTAGTTCTCTGGTGCGTGAAGTGGGCTGCTACTGTTAGAGCTCACAGGTGTACAAACTCCACAGGAAATGAGTTTTCTCGTTTATTAAAGTAATTAATTTAGTAATTAAAAATACAGGTCTACCAACAGATGTGGAAGTCTCTGTATGTGTGCTCACATTCTCTCTTTTCAGGGAATCGAATATATTGTAGAATGGGACCCTTGCTGACCTGTTTGCCATGTTCAGGTGTAGATTCAAATTCTGGCCTGTTTTTTCATGCTCAGGTATTACAGGGCTAACAGTCAATATAGAAACAGTATGTCCTCTTTCAACCAGTGACCTCCTTAGCCAGCTAGCAAACCTCTAAGAAGCGCTGGTTGGTTCTGACTAGACTGCAACAATATTGAATGGGAACCCAGGAGGGAAGCACAAAATAAAAGTAACAGTCTACACAGCAGACAGGCTCCCACCCAATTTTTTCCTGGTATGAAGCTAAGCATGAAGAACAACGTACACTCTTCAAGAAATAAAATTTCAGGCCCCTGCTTGATGCTGGATTTGGAATCAAGAGGGTTTAGTGTCCTGTCAGCACCCAGATGGCACAGACACCATCAGCTCTTTTTGCTTACAAGCAATCGGTTAATTGAGAACACAGTCAAGCCTGTAGCTCTTTGTGCTACCTATTTTATGTGGAAGGAAGAGAGCTTCTCACTTACACTTCCAGCTACTTTTCAAAGTCCTTCATCACAAACTAAGGAAATCGGAAGGAAATTAAACAATGTTCCCGGCATACAATTACTGTATGTAGGCAAAAAAAATATCAATACCGCAAAAAGTAATTCACAGTATTTTCTAGAGCTCTATTTCAATTACAACATTTATGCTTTTTTAACTCAACTGTAGAAAATGAAAGTATCATCATTCTGCCAGATCTAGATTTGTTGCTGCCCCTGCAGCAACAGTGTTAAGACCCAGCAAACTCCAGCATAATTAAAGCAGTCAGCTTGATGTATTTTTATAGTGAAATACAGGGGCTTGGAGACAAAATGGAAAGATATGGTATGACCTAGTTTTTATCCAGCTTCTTCCAGAAAATCTTGCCTTGCAACCAAAGCCCTGAGGTCTTATTTTTGTGTGCATCAAGATTAATACAAATGTGCATCTGCAGCTTAATAAAGCCTTTTGTTATTATGGTGGTTGGGTGTTTGTCCATCCTATTGGTACCTTATGGGACTGCCTATTGTTCAAATAGTAAACTTAGAGCGAATATGCTCATGTTCTTGGCCTACCTATCACCTATGTGTCAGGGGGTACTGAGGCACCCTTTTAGCTCTTTCTGAATCTATTTTATAAACACTAAATCTTAGCTTATCCTCAGAAACCCTACCTAGTTACCAAAAGTAGAAGAGATCATGCTTACAGTTAGGCCTGGCATATCTTCCCTGGACTTCCTCCATTCCTTCTCACTCTGTCCTCCTCATTAGAGCTATGCTATTAAGCCAGAACTCCAAAGTTTGGGAAATTATAACCCTGCTATCCCATACGTTTCCAAACAAAAACACGAAAAAAATTGCAGCAAAAATGCAAAGTGCTAGCTTTGAGTACTGAGACCCAAAGAAGCTGATGTTTCTAATTTCTTAGGAATGCTTTTAATAAAGTTTTGACCCAGGGATGCCAGCATTGCTGCCACTTCTGTAACTCTGTTGGTCATTTATTTGCAAACAAGTTCAGACTGGGTTTAGACTTGCCCTACCACTCCTTTCACTATAGCCCAACTGTGTGCACTGCAGAAGGAAGTCACTCTGCCATGAAGCCTTTGCGGGCAGACCGAGCAAAAGAAAACAGGCAGGATCTATGAGAAAACACGATCACAATACCCTGTCGTGGGGCGGGGAAGTGGCACTTACAGGGAAAATGAACCTTGTGACGCCTTACCTGAAAATCCTAAAAAACAGCCTCAAGCTTAAAAGGTTCAAGACAGATGTATTCAAACACTCCAGCAAAACCTGGAGGAGAAGTTTAACAGCCACCATGTGCTGAGAAGACAATTTAGCTGGTATGGAAGCCAGCTACCTACACCGACAGACCCTTGACTACAGGCACATTTGAATAGTAGTCCTTAAGCCTTCACCTTTTCAAAACTGCTCTTTAGAGTTTTTGTTTGTTCAGCAGTCCTCCTCTAACAGCACAAACCAGCATCTTCCTCAGAAGTAAACCTTTTATATATTCTTTTTTCCTAAAGCACTTTTTCGTGTAACTGCACTTGGACACTAGATAATCATAATCTCAGATTTAACCTGTTCTATGTCTGCTTCTAAATCCCACCACAACCCACAGTCATGTAAGGTGGCTGCCTCCTTACTAAATAACACCTGACATGGTTACAATTCATGTCTAATTTCCATCATACTCATTCCTTGTGCCCTCCACCATCTGCTTATCTACCTTCAGTTTATGCCGAGAGTCACATGCCTTTGGAAGAATGCTAACAAAAAGTGGTCTTTAATGAAAGATACCCCATGGAAGCAATCTGTTCAAGAGATCAGGTCTCAAAGGGCACGTGTCGTTTGAGAAAACCCAGTAGTAATTTGAAAGAAGAAACTGCTTGTATGCTGTAGTTTCCGGTTTCCTACAAAACATGAATGTATTCTCTGAGCTTTCACAGTGGCATCTGCAAAACATGTTACAAAATATTTGTAACTCAAAGTATGCATGGGTAGAGCTTAACTGTATGCTTAGAAATTGAAAAAAAACCATGCATCATTTCAGGCATTCAATGCATCCTTTCAATTCAGCCAGTTTGCTTTAAGTTGCGCACCGATACCACTTCAGTATAAACAAAGTCGTGGTATACATTAAAACCTTCTTAACAATCAAGCTGGTCTAAAAGTACTGAAAGCTTGTTTTCCTAAGCTATGCAAGACAAGAACTACTTGTTCTGACTTGTTCATTTTCAAAGATGAAGACAGGCTGGGGATATACTTGCTTGCAGGTCAGGGCAAACACATGGAAGGAGAAAGAACTGTTTAACAGAAAGATGAAAATAAATGGCTATAAATCACGTGTGAGCACATTTAGGATGGAAATTATAACTCTTAGAGCTGTCAGGTTCTGGAACAACATTACAATCACCACAGCAGGGAAAAAAAAAACCTGCCTCCACAACAAGGGATTATGTGATCCAGTGATTGTGCTAGCAGGGGAGCGGACCTGGCAACCCGCGAGGTCCCTCCAGTTCGGCACTCCTGTGAAGGTTATCCCAGCAGCTTCTTTGAGGTCTCCATATGTTTTGCAACATGCTTTTGCATGATACCCATGCCCTCGGCACTCTGATGAATTCTCTCCTGTCCTTCAAAGACTTCAGGCTATGCTGGGAGCAAAGCCGACTGTTGTTGTGGAGTAATGCAAGTGGTGACTATGGGACTGACGACACACAATCAGCTTTAAGGGAGGATTCATTTCTCAGGTGGGTGGTAAAGCTACAAAGAGCAAGCGAGGCCTGTCCTCCTTTTCTGAGGGCGACCTAAGGGCCACCGTTGCCTCCCAACACTCAAGAGCAGCGGTCAGGAACCGCAGAGCTCTTTGCAGCCTGCTGGCACAGCCCTGCCTCTGGCTTGGGGAATCGCACAGCCATTTCATGGAGCGGGGACAATGGCACCGGGGTGTACCAATCAGCTATTCAAGCTATGAGAAGCCTCCGCAGAACCCGCTTCTGAAGCAAATAACTGAGCTGAGGTGTGGCCTGGCCTCACCCCTGCTCAGTCACTGTGTGGCCACATTTTGGTGTCGAGGTTGTCCCTGTTCAATACCTTGTCAGGGCAGGGAGGGACAGACCAAGTATAATACCAGACCTTTTCATCAGGTTGACAGATTAAATGTGTCCTTGCTCTGATCCAATGAAAAACAAAACAAAACAGGACCAAAAAAGCACACCTGCAGCATTAACTCTAGACATTAACGTAGTTCTGAGAGCAAATCTCAGACCCTGAGCTCTACCGACTCCAGACTGCTGCTTATCCAGAGATTATTCCAGATAAAACAGAACAGCTCGAGTGATTTATGTTGTTCCACCTAATTAACCAACAAACAAAGGCAGAAAAGGTTTGTCTTTCCAGATTGAAAGCAATGTGTTTAATTCAGTAGAAATGAAAGCTGATATTGTTTTAACTTTGGCAGATGCTCTATGGAAATTGCTACCAATTAAATGTGTTATATTCGCTGTTGTAAAATTTTCAAACTGCTTGTTTTGATTTGGCTTTGACTAGCTCTGTATTGAGAAATTTTGGGTTTAGTTATTTCAGAGTTTACACATCATCTATCAAGAGTGTGAAAATACATCTCTATTGACAGTGCAACAGTTGGCTATAAAATAAAAAGAGCAAACTCTTCCACAACTACTATTATTTTGCTTCACAGCAATACTGTAGCATATGATTGGATTTAATCCTCAGCCTACCTTCAGAATGTCATTTTTACATTCTAATTTGTAATTGGTGCAATTAAAGTAAACCTTAAAGGTTGCCACGCGAACTCTACCAGTTCAGGTGGAAGGATGTCCAGCACTTGTTTCATTGCACAGTTGAGCACCCTAGTTGCACTGCTCTGCTATGCTCTGGCTGCTCCATGGAAACAGAGCCCAGTCACCTCCTGCCACTACCTGCCTCAGCTTTGCTCTACCCTACAGCTCCACCTTGATCAGGCTGGCCGCCCATATAGTGCTTGGGTCACTGGAGAGCCACATCTCTTCATACTAACCCCAGTGCCAGGTAAAGACCCCAACAAGCACGCTGGTACATGATAAATGGGCAGGTTCTGCCAGCTGTCTTCAACTCTTAGACTCTTCTTGCAGTCTCTAGGCTTCGGTTTGTTCCTGCGTTTGAATTAAGTGGCTGGTTTGTTGCTTCCATGGATTGAGAACTGTCAGCCTTGGAGACCAGCTAAGTCTGCAGACTGACTGCAGAGACCACCACTTTGGAAGGTTACTTTCAAGCCATAATTTTAATGTATTTCAGGACACTTAACACCTGCATTAAACACCTAAGGGAGTGTTGATACTGCCCACCTTGGCTGTTTGCGGCCTGTGCAATTCCGAACACAGTGCAGTGTTTAAAAATCAGTGAAGTAAACCATAAATATATATCCTATAGCCATCTCTAAGGGGTGTTTGAGTCAGTCCACTTTCTGCCCCACCTACAGACTCCTGTGAACATCTCTACACAGCCAGAGGGTTGTATTTTAAGGTCACACCCAAATTATGAGGCTTCACCTAGCATGCACATACCACCATTAAACCTGCCCATGAAACTTCATAGGCAAAATAAAAAGGCGTAATTACATTTTCCCCATTCAGTGAAGAAATAATAATTCCTTTGATGACTGATTTCAGGCTATCACGCTTTCTCTTGAATCCCACCCAGAAAGATCTATTTTCTAAAATTTAAGATGCTTATCTTCCTGATGAAGTCATGAGCATGACCTGACATACTGAGATATATTTTACAAAATTATCTTCTCTCTAAAACAGTAAAGCTTTCAACAAAAATAGCTAAGACTGGACACCCCCACCCCCCCCCGCAAAGATCACTGATTTGCTTTGAGCATCCAAAAAAACAAACCCTAACCAACACTGAGCAGCTCCATGAATGGAATTCCTTAGTGCTGTGCTTTTGTTTCCCCTGCTTTCCCTCCGAGACCAATCTGATTTCAATAAAAGCTGTGCATTCCTTTCTACTTTCAAATTTGGCTGTGCTGAAGTATCGTATGGATTTTATATATAAAGTGTTTCACACACTTCAGAGTAAATCTCTTTCTTATTAGTTCCGGTATAACACGGTGCCTTATTCTGCTGGGTCATCTTCCAACAGGAACAGGGCAGTAGGACCTGGAAAGTACATCTTCTGCCAGCTAGCAATATAAAAGATCTTGTCCCTAGAGACCTACTTATCTCTTTAAATAAAGACATTCTTGTACTGATTTATGTGGTGGTGTCATGACTTACATGATGCTCAAGACACAAATAGAACATGAAGCATAAGTGGAAAACCAAAACATACACAATCCACTGAGGTGAAAGAAGAATGCTGCCATCCATCTCATTTTTAAATGAACATGGAAACAGCATTATGAAAGGAGACTGACTATGTCTAACATAGTCAGCAAAAGCGGAGGAAGATCTTGCTCACATGGGACTCATCAGTACAACATTCTTCTAATCTTTGTAGGAACATCAAACCCAAGATGGGAAACAACCTTGAGACAAACAAGACAACAAAAGGAAAGGCATGAAAATGGAAGTAAGAGAAAGACACAAGGCAACTGTGCAGTGAGAGATACTAATAAATCAAGGGGTGAACTTTTCACTAACTGAAAGCAGGTATAAGATGCAGGTAGAGATGTTAATTTGTTCTAAGCAATGTTGGCCAGAAACAGTAACTACGACATCTAAGAATTGAGACAGAACCCTTGTCGAAGAGGATGACATTACAATAGCCTTCAGTCTTGACCTGCTCAGTCTGTTGAACAACTTCTTTTATTAGCAAGCTTTTAAATCAGTGTAAGCAAATAGAATACACTGTTTTTCCTCACTGGCAGATCCGCAGCATAATCAACACTGTTTGGGTGCTTATGACAGAAGTCTTTCCAGAGACCACAAATAAAGAATACACCACCAGTAGTGTCTTGTCTACTGACAGTATGCTGTTTTTATTTTAAATTATATCAACAGACTGTTTTCCTTCCCCAGTGAGCATACTAACAAGAAACTGATCACCTGCTAAGAGTTTTCATGGTATTACTGCATTTCACCTTGAGTTAATGTTGATGGCTATCAGCAGAATAATTCCTGGTTTCCTGGCTGGGCAGGCAGCTCACCTAGTAACGTCCATGTCAACCATGCAGCTGACATGATAAAATCTGTACACATCTTTATTCAGCATAGAGGATGGATCTTCCCCCAGGTATGCCAACAGTCTATTCTCCAACTTTATTCTACAAGTTCACAAAGGGATGAAGAGGATAGCAAGAGTTCTTTCTTTCAACGTCTTTGAAGCAAAGGTCAAGTCCTTACATCTTACACTGAATAAACTCACATCAGCTTCTGGAGAACATGTGTTCCACATACCTTTGTTTCCACTCCCACTTTGATTTTACCAGCTGTGGTAAGTACCTATAGCCCAGCTGCATTCCTTAGCATGGCATTTAATTTGTCACACACCCTCCTACTAAAAAGTAGCTGGATTCTCCAGTAAACTGCAATTCACACTTCTCCCCTCATTGAAACTCCTGTCCAGTACTTTCCCACCATTCGTGTGGGTTCCTGCCTGTCCATGTCTGCAGCCACCTGCCACCTCAGTCCTGGCAGTCCAGCCTCACAGTTCTTTTCCTGAACTACCCTACCCTGCATGGACAGCAAAGCCTTCAAAACCAACATCAGAGAGCAGGTCTGGAAGGAAGAGTCATAGAATCATAGAATCGTCTAGGTTGGAAAAGACCTTTAAGATCACTGAGTCCAATCATCAACTTAACACTGCCAAAACCACCACTAAACCATGTCCCTAAGCACCACGTCTACCCATCTTTTAAATACCTCCAGGGATGGCGATACCACCACTTCCCTGAGCAGCCTGTTCCAGTGCTTGATAACCCTTTCTGTGAAGAAATTTTTCCTAATATCCAATCTAAACCTCCCCTGGCACAACTTGAGGCCATTTCCTCTTGTCTTACCACTTGCTACTTGGGAGAAGAGATCGAACCCCACCTCGCCACAACCTCCTTTCAGGTGGCTGGAGAGAGCGAGAAGGTCTCCCCTCAGCCTCCTTTTCTCCAGCCTAAACACCCCCAGTTCCCTCAGCCGCTCCTCAGAAGACTTGTGCTCCAGACCCTTCACCACCTTCGTTGCCCTTCTCTGGACACGCTCCAGAATCTCAATGTCTTTTTTGTAGTGAGGGGCCCAAATGTCTGCTCAAGCAGGCAAGAAGGCTTATTTCACATAGCTAACATACCAGCACTGTACATATAGAGTCTGAAAGTAAGTTAAGAGAAAGTGCTACTTTTTCTTTTTTGATGGAGGTTAGCCAACCATAGCTGTTTACTTTCAAAGTTCCTAAAGAAAACTGAGAAAACCGGGTGTGTATTTTACAGCTATTCGGTGAGTTTCTTCACAGCCCTGTATCAAGTCAGAAGATACTTCTAAAATGCTCCACTGCAATAATTACTGATCATTTAATATTATTCCCAGGTGCTGGGAAAAAAAGACCTCCCTGCACCACATGAACAAAGTATTTCTGCCAAGAAACTAATGGAGAGGCCGACCTGCAGGTTTCTTGGTGGCGGCACTGGGTGAGCAGAGGCAAGCCCTGGGTATGTCTGCTGAGGAAAGGAGAGTGGTGCAACGCTCTTCCTGGAGATGTCCAAACAAGGAGCTGACCTCTAAAATTCAATACTCAATATTAGAAGCAACCCACGTTACTGAAAGCTGCCTGTCTGGTATCTGGCACATAACCTCCCGGCTATAAGGTGGACATTACAGATAGAAAAAAACCACCAGTGAGAAAGACAGAGTGGCTTATTAAAACTGTAGTTTGACTCAAGCGGAAAAACGTTTAACGCTGGCAAAAACTTCATAAACCAAAGTCTGCATTGAATTACATATGTGTACTTTCCTGCCACTGGGGGGGGTCAGCTGCCAAAAACAATCAAACGTTATACGCAAACTCCACTTAGAGTACGTTAAAAAAGAAAAAAAAAAAAACAAAAACACAAACCTCCAAAACTATCCAGTGGAGACAGAGAACTTTCTGCTGGTTTGGCCCAGCCTTTGCACCCGCCGCGATCAGCCCCGCTCTCCCGCCCCGCCGTCCAGCGGCTGCCGCGTCCCGCGGCCAGAGCGCCCCGGCCCGAGGGAGCGGGGCCGCGTCCGCGGTTCTGCCGGCGCCGGCGGCAGCCCTCCCCGCCCGGCGTTACAGCCAGCTTTCCATCCCCGACAGACGGCTCGGCACAGCGGCCGCCGACCCGCCGAAATAAAGTTTGTAAACAAAACCCTTCATTTTTATACACACACACCCCCCCTTTTTTTTTCCCCCGGTTTCTTCCTCCTCTCTCTGGCACAGCCACCCTCTTCCCCCTGCGGCGGCCCCGGCCCCGTCCCCCGCCCGGCCGGGGCTACTTACGGGCGCGGGGCCGGCGGGCAGCGCTCCGCGCGGGTGCGACCGTCTGGCGGCGGCTGCTGCCTCCCGCCCGCCCTCCTGCAGAAATGATGTCAGAAGCGGGCTGGGTGTGGAAAGAAAATAATTTTCAAAAGTGCCCCTCGGCCGCCCGCGACGGAGGCAGAGGTGTGTGTGTTTGTGTGTGTGTGTGTGTGTGTGCGCGGGGGGA
>VYXH01003334.1:77149-102479 GCA_013397275.1 Burhinus bistriatus
CCGGAGAAGGTGCAACCCCGCCCGCCGCCGGCGGCACCGCGCCTCGCCCGCCGCCTTCCGCCCCTCCGCGCCGGCGGGGTAGCGGCGCGTTCCTCCTCCCGCCGTGGGACGGGGAGAACGCGGCCCCCGGCGGCGGCGCTGAAGGAGGAGGCCGGGGCCGCCTGGAGCGGCGGCGAGTGCCGTGTTCAGGCAGAGCCTCGTCGGCGGGAAGCGTAGAGCCGGTGAGACTTGGTGTCTTTCGTCAGGGAGAAAAACTTGTGTGCGGAGACCTGAGGAAATCTGTGTTTATAACGCCATCTCCGGGCAGCGCAGGTGAGCGCCGGGGGCAACTGCTCGCACCTCTCCTGAAGAGGTTCGCTAACCGCCATCGCTGCTAGTAAGCATCAGTAATAAGCTGTGTCCGTTGTCAGTTTTAACAAAATACATGACAAAACAGTTAAAATAATGACCATCACCACCTGGGTGATGCTACTTACTCCTACTCGCAAGCAGAACGAAGACTGTAATTCAGCTTTTTGGCCGCCTTGCAGGTCTTGGTGTTGGTCCAGCCTCTTTCCTTGCTCGGAGGGCCAAATGGTCTCACCTGCTGTTCGCGATCAGCTGTTACCAGTGTGTAAAGCTGGCAGGGAAATCGGGCTGCTCTGGCGTGACTGTCAAGCTGTCTGTTTTATGTTTGTTTTCTTCTATGTCTTACCTTCTGTTACAGTTCTGCACAAGTTGCTGTTAACGTTTGGTTTGGATGTTACCTAAAAATTAACTAGACCATGACTCTTTGGATTCAGACTGTACGTGCAAGTTTATGGGCAGCGTCCCAGAGATTACCAGTTCTATAGGAACTTAGTGAATTCCAGCAGTACCATCCCTATTCCTAAAGTCTTCACACAAATAGCAACTATTATGTTGAGCAAAACACTGTGTAGGTTACTACTCAAAAACTAGTGGCATGACATCACTTCATTGCACCTTCACCCCTTCTGAAGTGTAGCATTAGTGGCCACGTACAGCTGTTAGGAATCTCACGCGTTGCTTTAAAGCAAAAATACAGAAACACTGAAAGTTGCGTTGGCAGTCTAAGCTCCACCAACTCTGCCAAACATTACAAGCAATTCAACTGGAGTAAATGACATTTGGTGTCATGGTTATCCCTCTTATAGTGTCATTTTCACTCTGGTATTAGCTTTAGCTCTCTTACAACTACCAAACATTAAAAAATCTTATGTTCATAAATCACTTTGGAATCATACACAAGAATATCCAGTGCCATAAACAGTCCCCACTGTTCACTAAAACTTTAGGTTTCTATATGCTCACATATATTCCAAGTTTCTGAGTAGGAGGGACTTGGCAAAGACCTCTAGTGGCTGCTTCCTTTGTACACCAATGATGTTCTGGTAATTGCCTTGTGGTTAGATTGGAATAGGAATTCAAAGTGGCTCTCGGGAGATGCTCATAGCTTTGGGGCTGAAGGAGCAGAAGTGAGAATCTGGGGAGTATCAGTGGAGGAGGAGGCCCTGCTTGTCAGTTTCCAGGAACTTCAGGAAAGAAAGTGGTACCTCAGGCTGAGCCAACCACTATAAGCATAAGCCTGACTTCCACTGGGCTGAAGCATTAGGGCTGAAGTCGCTTACAACATTCCCCTCGTACAGAGCTAAGTTTGCCAGTGGAATTGTGGTATGAAACAGAACACTTTATTTTTAAACAAAAGATGTTGTTGCTTACAACTTAAGTGACTAGAAAGAGGAAAATTGACTGTTCTACTTCATCATGTACTGCATTAAAGGCACAGCTTGCTAATAAGTGTCTAATATTGTCCCTATAAGAAAACATTACTAGTAAAAATAGTCTCCTTTCTCCTCCCTCAATTTCTCTTACTTATATTTTTAATTGTTGTATAGTTGTCATCCATATTTTATCTTAGCTAGAGGCTAAGAATAAATATTTTTAAAGCAATATCAACAGTCTGCCAGATGACTTCAGGCTTTTCCTGGCAACAAATTATCCGGGTTCTGCTTTTCAGACTTATGTTAGACTGATGTGCTCTGAGTGAGTTGTTTTCTGGTTTGGTTTTTTAGAATGCAGTGCTAAGTGTCTGAAAGTGACTTTGACCTTTTTCCTGCCTTCTCCTTCACTCATTTGCATGAGGGATGATGGTGTGAAGGAAAAGGTGGCATATCCAAGTACCTCCTTCTACTTTGGCAAGCTTATTCTGAGAGATAAGCAAAGTTATCGAGTTACCGACAACAGAATTCATAGTGGGCAAACACAAGACAACCACTCCATGCCAGCTTTTGCTGCTTGTTTTGCCATATGGTAGACTGTATCATCAAAACCAGATGGAATTCATAAATGAACAGATGTATCTCTCCCACTTCCCACTACCAGCTGTTACACAGTGGACACAATTTGCCTGTATATTTGAGATAAGCCTTTTTTCCAGTAGTTACAATTCCCTTTTATAAATGAGGAATTTTCAAAGCAAGGTCTGCATGATCAAGAGAGACTGTATAATGGAAATACAGGCTCAAATGTTGATCTTACTGGCATATGTATGTGCATTGCATGTTGAAAGTTCAATGTGAAACAGCGTACAGACGATTTGTAGATATGTTAAATGGAGCACCGGTATAAGTGTTGGTCTCATTAATTTGTAATATAAGGAGTGGAATAATAAGTTCTTTTTTTTTTTTTTACATTTAGTGATTACATAGCTACAGTTTATGGCTTATCATGTATCTATCAAAATTAACAAACACGTTCAGTATTTACATAGCTAGAAGGTATCAGGGCATGCTTTCTGCTGTGCAATAAGAGGTTGTAAGTAAAAACACAGGCTAACAAGATTTTTGGATTTATCTGAACAGGAATAGGAGGGAACCTGCAGGAAAGGAACCTCAAGATTGCTGGTGACTCCAGGAAAGCTAGTGCTGAACGGTAAGAGGTTTCATCAATGAAAATGAGTTCAAATGTAGGCTTGTATGGCTGCGCTGCCATTTTTATTATTGAATAAATCATTCTTAATCTGCTAGGAAGAGAAATATGGATGTATGTATTCTGTAAGCACGACGGAAAGTTGAAACCTTGATTTTGCTCATTGTCATTGATCAGGAAATGAGGCTCGCAAACTGAAAGCCCCAAAACTGTGTACTTATGAAAAAAAAAAAAAAACAGGACTACTTGCAGGCACAACTGATTTCAATCTAAGGATCTGACCAAGGGTATAGAAGCCTTAATTTAGCATTCAGATAGGAAGTTGAAGACTCTTAACTTCTGCACATACAGAATGATAGAAAAGTCTGGGTTGGAATATACCTCTGGAGATCACCTGGGCCAACCTTCTCCTGAAAGGAGGACCTTAGATTAGGTTATCCAAGAGCCTCTCTAGCAGAGTCTTCAGCATTGCCAGTAAGGTAGATTCCACTATTTCTTTGGGCAACCTCAATATTTGTTTCTCACAATGAAGACTTTTTTTTAATATCCAGACAGGATGTCCCATGAAGCAACTTTTGTCTGTCCCTTCCTGTCCTGTCACCATGCATCCTTGTGAAGGGAGTGCCTCCGTCTTCTCTGTAACTATCTTTTAGTTATTGGAAGACCATGATTAGATCCCTCCCTGACACTTCTCTTCCCTGGGCTGAACAAATCCAGTTCTTTCGAGCTTTCTTCAGAAGTCAAGTTCTCCGACCTTCTGATCATCTTAGTGGCCCTCTGCTGACCATCTGCAATTTTTCGATGTTTCTGTTTAACTGGGAGGACCAAAACTGGACACAGTATTCTGGACACAGGTGGGCTAAAAAGTGCCAAGTAGAGTGGAATAACCATATCCTTTCATCTACTGGCAACTCTTGCTAACACAGGCCATCATGTGGTAAACCTTCTTTGCTGCAAGGGCACGCTGCTGGCTAATGTTCAACTTGCCTATCACAACCCCCAGGTCCTTTTCTGCAAAGCTGCTCCCTAGCCAGTTGGTGCCCAGCCTATATTGTTTAGTGTGATTATTCAGTCCACATTGCAGGATTTTGCACTTTTTTCACTTTGTTGAACTTTATGCAGTTGCTGTAAGTCCATTTTTGCATTCTGTCAAGGTCCTTCTGATTAGCAGCTCTGCCATCTCGCTTACCAAACGTGTTTGCTGTAGTCTGTCAGATTCTTGAGTGTGCACTCCGTGCTACCATCCAGGTCATTAATAAAGACATTGAACAGCATTGGTCTCAATATTGTCCCCTGAAAGATGCCACAGGTCACCAGCTGCCAGCTGGACATTGCAGCACAGGTCACAAACCTTTGAGCCTGACAATTCAGCCAATTTTCCGACCACTGTATTGTCCACTTCTCCAGTCTATATCTCACCACTGTGGTGATAATATCATTAACAATATCATCAAACCATTTGGACAAGGCGTCTGGTGATGAAGGAGCCCTTCTCTTCCGATAGTTGTTTCTTTCATTTCTGGTTAGTTTTATTATACTTCCTATTTACTCCATTTCTTGGGATTGAATATAGGATGGTTATCACTGTTAGACCTGGTGACTTATGCATTATGTCTGTAAACAGTGGCGTGGGGGTTTACATAAGGAGTTTGTATAAGAAGACCTAACAAGCTTGATCTCTTTCCAGGTTGATTTTATATTACAAAGTTTTCAGTAAGACACTTCTAGTTTTGTATCTGAATTAGAAGAATGGAAGTCTGAATATAATGACTTTATTTAGCAAGCTTAGACCTGTTTTTCCAGTACCAGCAGATGGCTTACATATTCCTTAAGATATGAGGTGAATTAAAGTCCCTGAAGACAGTGAACTCTCACTGTCTATTCTTCTCTAAAGTCAAAAATCAGACCTGTTTGAAACATCTGGTATTTTCCTTAGGATTTTCTTCCTGGTGATTGTTGTGTGTGGATGAGTGAGAGAATAACCCTTTCATTGCACTTTGCCCATTATATTTTTTTTTTTTTTTTGAAGTGGTTATCTAAAAAGTATATTGTAAGTTGTTAGATTTCTCTTAGTTTCTGTCTTCCAGCAGGATGGATGCTGAATTACCCCAATCGTTGCCTCCTCTGGCTGCAAAAACCCCCACTGTTAGAGAGTGAACTTACTCCTGTTTTGAGCTGTGTTTTTTCCATATTAGTTTTTCACATGAAGAGGCAGTAGTTGCCAAATAACTTAGGGAAAAGTAGAATGGACTTCAAAGCGTTCTTCAAAGAGCACTGATGGAAGAAACGTTATGTGTTTCTTCCATCAGTACCTACCAGGTACAGTAGCATGGGGAAAATTACCATGCAGCTTTAGGTAATTGAAAGGTCAATTTATAAATGTGACTGTTTTAAAAAAAACAGTTGTTTGTAATACTTTGTCTAGAAGTTCCTGTGAACAGTAAAATACTGCCTACAATTCATAGAGCTGTCATCCACAGAGCTCCCCATGCTGCAGCTTTTATCCTTCCATTGTTTTTTGTCATCTTTTATTAACATAAGGTCTGACAAGCAAAAAAGCTTTGCAGAAATATTAAAGCAAGATGCGTATTTTGTTTATTTAGAGTTAAAAATTCTTACAGGAAATTCTATAAAATAGGGCCTGCAGAATTCAAAGGTCACGTGAAACACAACAGTAAATGCTTAGCATTGGAAATTTTGGAAAGCTGTAGCTGAGATTCCTAAACTGCTTGCTTGGGAAGCATGTGATGCACATAGTGCCAGGGACAGAGAAACAGGAACGCCATTCAAGTTGCCATAAATAAGTATTATGTCTTTCAGAGCAAAATCACACTCTGCTAACACTCAAAATCCAGAGATACATGATTTCTTCCCCCCTGTGGACCTTAGGAAGTATGCTGTAGAATGATTCCACTGTTGAACAGCTCTGTGAGGAGAGGAATGGAGAAAACAATGAGAAATTAAAGACTGAAACGGACTTTTCCTCTGTCATGGTTCTTTAAAAGTCCATCCAAAGGGAGCTGCCATGTCCAATCATTTCATTAGTCACCTTAAAAACCACGGAGGCACATCAAGGTCCTCACAACTTTGTCCCCCTTCTCCTTCCTCTCTGCACGTGTCAGAAGGTTCTTTGCTTTGATCCCTGAGAGCCCTGGTATCCTCATAAAAAGTGTCTTAGATCTTTGCAAAACTTAGTGTGTCCTTGGTAAACAACCTTACTCACATACCCCTTCCCACTCCAGCCTTGGGAACATTTCCTCCTCCCCCTCAAAGGAACATGATGAGATTAAGTAAGAGCAGCAGCTTCCCAACAATCCTTAACTCCTTGAGAACTGAAGTCCTTGTTTAGGCTTGCTGAGCCTAGAACAAGGAGGTTGGAGGGAGTTCTGGTAAACTTATGAAATCTTGAGGGAACTGAAGATACTTCCTTTTTCTCATTCCCCGCTTCTATCTCAGTTAGCATACTTCTCCACTATCTCTTATTCCACTATCATCCTCCAACCCAAAAGATGCACAAGTCAAAAAATACTGCTGAAAATGAATGCCTTTAGTTAGCTGCAGTAAGGCTTTGCTGAAACAAGTGAAAGATTTGGGCATAAACAGCACAACATGTCAGGGAGCTATGTTCCATGGTTTATACAGCAAACGTATATAGGATATATTGATTCAAATTTTTGTTTACTGTGCTGATCTGCAGGACCTGCAAATCTATGGAGATGACAATAAATGAAAAGGAAGAGCTTACTCTTCTTTTCCTCCCCAGTCTTGTGTCTTCCCCAGTCTTGTGTGTTCTCTTGGAAAATGCTTTTTTTTTTTTTTTGTATTAATGTTGTAAGTACTTTAAGAAAACCAATAAAAATTTCTGGCAAAAAACTAGCCAAGACAAACTGTAGTGCTGCCCCTGGAAATGTTATTACTGGATCAGACAAAGCTGTTTGCCAGTGCAGTGATCTCATTATGAGGACTTCTTAAAAGCAGTATTTAAAAAAAAATGATTATAGATGATGGTAACAAAAGCATTGGGTCCAGGGGCCTTTAAGTCAGGAGAGTATTTTGATGCTGTTGGCTAGTGGGTCACATCTCTTTAGCTCGTTTTCAGAGTTTTTCTATTTAGTCAAAAGTTGTACGAACAATGGTAAATTAAAATTTACCTTTGTAACTGGATGTAGCTATTAAAATTCTTTAGTGTTAGGATTTGACAACCTTAGCTTTGTTTGGAAAAGGAAAGGAAATAAATTGGCAAGGACTAAAGGCAAGCTGCAACAAAAAATAAATCGTGGAGTCTCTGAAGTACAGTACAGTATGTCAAGGACTTAATACATTACAAATAAACCTGTACGTTGCTTACCATCCCACCAAAACAATTGCAATAGCAACCCAACCCTCTAAATGTATAGCTTTATAAATCAAATGCATAAGAAAACAACTTTTAACCAGTCACTCTGCTAGAGATACGAACACAGGAGACTAAATCCTGTTATTAAGGAGGGGTAATAAGGGCTTGGCCACAGAAAACTTACCATTGTTTGAAATCTGCAGGAGTGTGTGGTTAAAATGGCAGGACTAGGATTTCGTTGCACAAACAAAATCCAAAACAAGGTCAAAGTGCCCTACAAGAAGAAACTATTTTGAAAAGTAGCCACTTGTACTGCTTAGAGGAGGAATATGTTTTGTCACTTTGGTTACTGACCTTGTCATCCAAAAAAGCACAAGTCTTTAATGACTCACAAATCATTAAGAATGAATTAGAAAACATGCCTGTTTGCTCCCCCAAGAGAACTGCTCACTCTCAGCACATTTCAAATAACATCAAATATTTAGAATGTAAGGAATTAATTAATAACATTTTCATCTGATCTGTAAAGTAAAATAAGCTACTTATCATTTTTATTTCTTACTAGTGTCCAAACACAGAAGGAGACTTACCCATTTGCAGCAAAAAGTGAGTGACAAACAGCTCCACCAGTGAGGACGCTATCTTTCTGTATGAATCCGTTCTGCAAAACCCACGTGTAAATAAACAGCTCTAGACTCTGACCCATCTGTAAGATGGTTCTGCTGCCCTCCCCATGGAGTAAACCGCAGCATTCCTGCAGCTTTCTCACTTAAATAGCAAGCCTGCTGTGCAGATACACTTCTCTCCATATAAATTTGTGCACATGTACACATGTACGCTTCCAAATATGTACACATAAAAATTCAAATCCAGGAACTGGGTCATCTGAAAAGAATTTTTGGATTAGCATGTTTTCTGAGGACTAGCGCACACTACAAGGGCTCTTACTCTGTACCCCATTTGGAAATTCATCATCTTTGTTTATTATTATGATATGTCTCCATGCATGTAAGTGTTCGCTCTTTCTAAGGCTGTCTATTAGAACACAATATTGTTATTCCTACTGAATTCTTACATAAGTTTAAGTATTTTAATGATCACCTAACTAAATTTCACAGGAAAAGCATTTCAGAAAAGAGAGAAAACTCAGTCTCTACAGATTTTAACACTTGCTGAAGTCAGTGGAATAAGTGTTTAAATCTTCGTGGGAGCATTGGGGTGCTGCAGGAGACCCAGATGTCGCAATGAACCAGATTCTACCTGCAGATACACATTTTTTAATCTCATTGATTTAGGTGGATATTGCCATAGGCAGGATTTGGACCTCTGTACTCTTAAAGTGAAAATTGTTTTCATAGTGATTGCAAGTATTAATACTAAATGGGCACAGCATGAACCCTATCATTAGTAAGAGCTAAGTTTTTAGTGAATTACAGGCAATTTTAATGAAAAACATAAATTAGAAGTATTAACAAATCTTACAAACTTTACATTTTAACTCCTACTACATAAACAGTGCATAAGTGTATGGGGAAACAGCAGTGTGTTGTAACTCTTGCAACGTTATTAGGAGTCTCAAGGCATTTAGTGTTTTCTCAAAGACAGTCATAGGAATATGAGAAAGCCTTTTACCCTCATATTAAAAAAAAAAAAGGAAGAAAATACATTTGTCATCTAAAGGAAGCCTAAAATTCATTTTTTGAAACCTATTATTTTTTTAAGCAAATTATAAAATGTATTGTGACCTGAATCATGGTTTTTGAATGTGGGAACTTGCCAATACTAGGATGTTATCATACGGGTCTTCATCCAAATAATATTAATAATTCCACAAAAATATTAATAATTCCACAAAGCAGGTGCAGCTGTATTGTAATAGCTAGGACCTGTATTTGTTTTATAATTTTAAGTAAACTTTGGGAAGGAAGTAAATGTTGCAGCATTGCAGCAGACTGTAAAAATCAGGTTGCTATAAAGGGAATGAACAAGAGATACTGATTAGATCCAACCAAAAGACTGTTAATAAATGGAAGAAGATTTGAAGCTGAGAAGGAAAGTACTAATGAGAGAGTTAGGTCTGTGTGTCCTGGGCTTGCAGACCTGGGTGTGTACAGCCCTCCTCCCTTTTCCCTCTGACCCACTCCCTGTTTCCACAGGAAGGAAATAACGTACATGTCAACCAAAAGGAAATCTAAGTGTGCTCCACCAGGATGGCCAGTTGTCCAGGACTGACATCAGGCCTTCATTACAGGTAATGAATTAGCCAGGCAATTTGAACAGCATCATTGGGAGTAAACTGGACAGTGGTAGGATTTAGATCAAGAAGCAGGACTTCGTTGAAGGCAGGACTAACATTATAAACTATAAGTAGAAATCATTAAAGCTGTATCTTTATTTTTAATACATAAGAGACAGTATCATTAGGATGTTCAGGAAGTGAGATGAGGCCAGGTATGGGATCTGGGCAAATAAGTTTTAGATAACTGAAGGGACATCAGGTACATGCCTACAAAAGATGGGGAGAGCAATAGTTAAGGGCATAATCTGGTGTTTTGAGTAGAATCAGAAAGATTTGAGTGAGATTGATTTGCATACTTGTGCAGTAGCTGTGTTCGAGCTTTTTAACCTGATCTGCATATACCCGTGTTAAGAAAGAGGGAGATGTATTAGTCTAACAAAGAGGAGAGCAAACTTAGCTAGGCTGAATTTCACCACTGATGGGAGGTGAAGTCTCCTCTGGAACCACCTGCACTTCTGGGAAAATTGTTTCTTTCTCCCTCCCACCCCATTCCAGGACTTGAACACTTGTAACTGTTCCCTTGCTAGGCAAATGTCATCCACCACACAGCTGGATCCACTTCTTTGCTTCTTGCATTTATCCTGCAATCAGTCTAGACTTGTCTAGCATTGCTTTGCATTCCTGGCAATTTTAAGGAAACATATGTCTTGCTGGCTGCATGTGGGCTGCTCGGATTGAATGAGCTGTGGCTGGAGTGCCCAGGCTAGCCTGTTTTCGGAAAACCACAGCAGCTTCATCTCTCTTCCTTTTAAGAATTCCATCTAAACTGTGTTGTGTTCTTTTCTCCGTGGTTAAAACATCATATAGGATGCTGTTTACAATCCTATGTGTGGAAAATCATATTCTCATATAACATCTAGTCTTGAGGTTCTTCCTCTCTCACTTAAACTGAGTCGCTAATAGCTACTAAGATTCAAAGAGGGGCACCAAGTATCTCATTTTTGTTCCTGTACAAAACTGTTTTGTACGTGTGTATTCATAAAGATCTAATGGCAGATAAAATCCAAAATATTTCAGAAGGAAGGGAATAACAGGAGTTCATGTGAGGTTTTGCAATTATTTCCACATGAATTATGTAAGTCACTTGGTCTGTTTAGCCTACAGAGTAACCAAAGGGGCCAAGTGCATCTCTTCAACCTGTCCTGAAGGTAAAAGGCTTGGTAAAAGGGCACTTGCAGCAATGATTAGAAGCCTCAAAATCAGATGATGATGATGATGATGATGATGATGATGATGGTGATGGCGATTCTATTTTGAGATTGGGCAGGTAACCAACCCCTCCTCCTGGGGAGCTCATTGAACAATGCAGAGAGTTTTGGAGTTTGCTTTTCTTCTATGGTAAATTACTCTGTTGGCTAGAACACAAGTTCAAGACTTGCTGTAGTCTTCTCATAATGCTTAGCTGGTGACTTCACTTCTTACCTATGAAATGGACTTCATACTTACCTGCCATCCAGACTTGTTACGAAGCTTCATCAGCCCATGTATGAAGAATTCTGTGAACCTTTCAAGGCAGTGGTTATGATTATTTCCGTAGATCTGATATGGTTCTTATTGTAGTACTTTTGCATTACTTTCATGGTGATCTGACATTCACTTGTATCTGAAGAATGATAGAAAAATGTTGGTAGGAAGACTGAGAGAAGCTTGCCTAGCTAGGTGTTTAAATCCTCCAAGGACAGAAATCCCACCACCTGTATGTCAGCCTGTCTCAGTGCTGCACTACCCTGCTGGTAAAAAAGGTTTTCCTAATGTCCAATCTGCACCCTGAGAGCTGCATTTTGTGGTCATTGCACTTGCTGTATTGTTTAGCACTATGTAGGAGAGTTTGGCTCTTATGTCTTCAGAAATCCCTTTCAAATAGTTGTAGGCAGTTATTAGAATTCCTGTTAGCCTCATTTTCACCAGCCTAAACAATACTCTCTTTGTAGGACATGTGCAAAATTTCCTGCACAGTGCAGAATGAAACCAGCAGGGAGAGAATAAGCGGGAAAGCCAGATGAGAGCATGGTGCCACAGCAGCTGCATCTGGTGAGTAGCACTGCACCCTCTGCAAGGGAGAGGTGCGTGATGCTTTGCTATCTACAGTTCACCAGAGGGTATCAGATATTGAGCCTGCCAACAAGTTTCTTAGCAATTACCTTTTTTAATGATCTAAGGATGTATTTATGTCATTACTTCCCTATTTAGTCAGGTTTTAGACACAGATAAGTGAATCATTATATAAATATCAGGAAGCTGAAAATTCTAAAAATGACAGCTATTCCTAAAATGTGAATAGTATGTGTCATTCCCTACTATTTCTACTTGAATGTGTTCATATGTGCACAGATTACTCTAGGAATAAAGGTCTGTGAGCCTGTATGGCCCATGTTCTGGAGACCTCTATGTGAAGAGAAGAATATCCAATAGAAAATCTATTAGTCAGGACATATGATAATTTACATTTTTGTATAACCTACAGTTTATCTTAGGAATGAAGAAACTATGGCCCTCAATAGCACAAGAGCAACAAGATTATCTTGCTCCCAGTTATGTATAAATTCATCATTTAAAGCTCTGTGTTTCCTTATGTATGTAATAGTATGCATTTGGCATACTCTCTCTGTGGCACAGGGCCATATGTTAGCATGAACGCGCTAGAAGAAAAGTTACACATGAGCTGTTTGGCTTGGTCTTTTTTTAGCTGAAGCTGTCATGCAGCAGTGTGAGAGAATATTTCAGTTTTAGCAAAGTTTACAGGTTTTAATTGCTCTTACTTTGTCCCTATGCCAGTGTGGTTGACTATATATATAATTCAGTAAATGAAAGTGTCTACCCTAATCTAAGAGGGTTTTGAGAGCAGAGCAAAATTATTTGCTTAAACACAGCACAAAGCAAGGGGGAGTTAAGTATATAGGTGAGATAGTATACTGGAATTGACCTGATGCCAAGGGATATATAAATAATATAAACTAATATAAACTGTATAATATAAACTAAACTAATATAAACTGTAAGATATTTTTCCAGTATGTTCTAGTGATAAACTTACAGAAACAGAAACACCTTTAATGATGTTTTGCGTGGAACCGTCTTTACTCCTTGAATCTCGCAACATTCAATGTGAAAAGTGCAATGGGATAAGCAGAGCTCATAAGTACCAGCTGTTTTTCTTGGAAAACGCTGACAAATCTTTTCCTCTATGCTCTAATAAACTTTCATTTACCAAGAGCATAGTCCTAAATATCATTCAGTAGTTTTTCTTCCTATACCTCCATCATTTTTGACTGACAACTATCCATCTGCCATTTTGTTTAAAGAGCAAATGGTGGAACAGTCTGCAATGTAGTATGTGTTTAGTTTAAATTCACAGGAAGGGTGTTGAACTTCTTTAGGGTCTCTCATATTCAACCTTTCGTTGATAACAGTCATCCCTCTTTGAGGAGATTTACTGCTTAAGCAAAACACGTTTCGGTACATTAATGATCTACAAAGTATGAAGTCACGAAATGCTAGACAAGATGTCTAGCCACTCATACTAGGGCCTGTAAGAATTGGACTTTTGAATGGGTATAAAAGTAAGAATGCCTTTTGTAAAGAAACATGTACAAATCTATGTTAAGTTTTTAATTGCTTGCAGTGCACTTCCATGGTAACCTTTGTCCACCAACAGGTCTGTTCAAGAAGCTCTTTAATTATTTATCTGGTGCATCTACTGTATTCATAGACTTTTCCCCTCTTCATGGTGGAGGGGTGCAAGGAAGGAAGAGCACCAAGATCACATCACAGAGCAGAATTTCTCTCTAGATAGCAAGACTGCGTAATGCCTAGTCTGCTGTTGTGCCTGCCAACTGCTGTCAGACAGACTGCATTGTTAAGTAGAAGTTGGAACAGATTAGACAATACAGGGAATAAATAATAAAGTGGGACATGGAATAGTTTCTTTTTTTTTCCCCAGTAATTTCCAGTTTCTGCCCTTGTACTAGAAAAGTGAACATAGGGAATGTTTTCCACATCTCACATTATCCATCTCCTCCTTTATTCCACTGAAGGAGATAAGGTTGGTCTGCCTACACAGACTGAAAGGAAGAGTACTGCTGGAAAATCAGACTGTGTTGGCATTCAATCTGGTCATTAATAGTGCAATAAATATAAAAAATTAAGATATTTAGGTATCATATGATAAAATGCCTGATTTTAGCAATGCAATTAATGTACTACCAGTTATACTACAGTTACTACTACAACAGTTCATTTGACTTTCAAAAGGCCAAAGTTCTTCCCATTCCAAAGCTGAAGAGGTTATATCATTTTCAAAGCTTTGGCTATTTTGTAATACTTATTTTAGAACTGTGGATATTGCTATTAATAGAATCATCTTACCCATTTCTGTGTCCAGTGAAGCAATAAACATCAGTGATTTTTTGTGACAGTGAGTCAGCTATGCACTGCTGAAACATGTTACTTTTTCCAGCTCTTAATTTGTCACCTCTTCTAAAGTGAATATTCAGTACTCATAATGCAAAAAATGTTTCTGAAGTACATTAACTATGTAATTCACTGGTTTGTTTACTTTTATTCTGTAATGTCTTACTCATCTTTCAATGAGCTAAAGAGACTCATTATTTTCAAATGTCCTCATTCAAGATATTTTCCATGCCTTGATTTTCGTTACCTTTCTCTACATTTCTTCCTTCTGAGAGCTTTTACTACATAACAAATCTGGAGTCAAATGATTGAGTGGAGTCTTTCAGTTTCAAAAAGCCAATAACCTTAAAAAGGGATGACCTGGGTTTTTTTCCTGAACGAGCTGAACTAGCAGCAGGTTTTCATGCAGATAAATGTCTGTCTGCTTGAGAGACAGGAACTTTATGCAAATAGGGTTTTTTTATTTTAAAATCTTCTACTCGTTACTTAACCATTCTCTTCCTTCTAGTTTCCTCTTGAAAACAAACAAAAATGTTTTGCCTGGAAGCTCTGCATAGTAATGACCACTTTATACATACCTCTACCAGTTAGTGTTGTCTGTGAATCTGCACCTTCACAATGAACCTACAAGTTACTAACCTTTGTCAAAAATCTTTGGGCGCTTTGAGCAGACCCACTGTAGGTAATTAGTATTGAGTCATGCTTTGATTTTGGATTTTCCATCACTTGTAGACCATCTCCATGTCTGTAGTAGATCCTTGCATTTTCTTCAAATCTTATTCTCCATTTTTTTTCTAATGTCTTCTCTTTCTAGTTTATAAGCATACTTTTCAGTAGTGCTGATGTACCATGGGTGAACGTAACCTGAAATTCACACATTTGCCAGTCTCCACTGGCTATTCAGCAGTACCATAATGTATTTCCCTTTCTTTGTGAATTTAAATTTAATCTTATCATCAAGGTCTGGATAAGCTTGCTTTTATCATCTCCGTGGAAATGGGTGAAGGCTTTTCAAGTGGTGTTTTGTGAAAGAGCTAGAAGTGTTAATTGTAACAGTTTCAAAAGATTAGTGCAGTGCTGAAACACCTTTGTCCAATCTAGAGTACTAGTTAGCTACTTCAGGTTTTTGTAGTATTAGTTTTGTTGGGCTGGTGCAATATCTTTCTGATGCTTTTTTCCTCAGTAAGTAATATTAATGTCAACAAGTGGCTCTGCAACAAAGGTAGGAATTTCTAGACCTTTTATCAGTGGTGTCTGAAAAGGTAAATCTGTAAGATAGAGGTGGAACTGTAACTTGTATAGCTGTGTCTAGGCTAACTGAACTAGTTAATGGGTACAGAGAAGGATAATAATGATAGCATACAAGAAGAGCTATTTAAGTTAACTCTGGAAGTGGGATATTGCGTACTTGGTGTTTGAAATCTGAGCAGGTGCTGTTCCTATGCTATCAGGGTACCCCAGCTGCATAGCATAAACCTATCTGGGCACATCTAGGTGAGTTGCAGGCTGGGGATGGTGGTGGTGGGAGGAAGAGAATTTTAATGTCTGTAGCCTGATTTGATCAAAGGCATTTTGGTAAAGTAAGTAAATGGTTTTTTTTTTTTGGTTTGGGGGGTTTTGTTGGTTGGTTTTTGTTGGTTTTTTTTCCCTCTCTCTGTCTCATATGGTGGATGCTTGGAAGGCAGGGATGTGATGATGGTGATATTCTATTAGATATGAAGCTTATGTGAAGTGTGCTTGCTTATATATTCTAGAAGTAGATATTTCCTTTCCTCTGGTTAGGAAAAAGATCATCCCAAACATGATGGATGCTTTCCAAAGAAGTGATGAAAGAGCCACATTCAGAAGTTTTTCATCCATGAAGCCAGTCATCTTCAGTTTTGTGATAGCGTGGCTATTTGTTCTGTTAATATTCTACACATCAGGTAATTCACCAAAGTCAAGTCGGAAGTTTGGCATCTGTCATATTCTCTCAATGTTTGTGATGCAGTATGGTATGAAAAAACAGTGGTTTTTTAACTGTTGGGGGAAGTACCCCAACTTCCCCCTGAAAGAATCCACTTTATAACACAATTATGATATTTAAAATATAATCTTATTTTTCCTAGAACAATTGTAGATGCATAAATTCACACTTGCACAGGGAGAAAGCTACACCTTGAACAAACGTATGTCATATACTATTAATTTCTGGAGAGCTTTGTTTTTTGGCTGGAGGCAATAGAGAACAGTGTCTAAATGTGTCTACAGTCCATGGCATCATTAAGAAGTGTCAGGTATTTGGAGGGATGGTGACAGGCAATCCCAAAAAATATTGTACTTGTGAAAATTCCCCTTAAAGGAGGAGAATAGAGTATTTCCTGTCTACGGATAATTCTTGTAAGACCCTGAAATTCTGCTTTTTCCAGGATTGGGTTTTTGGTTGGTTGACCCTCTAGCTGGAAGGAAGGGAGGGAGGGAATATTCTTTGCTTTCTTACCCTTCTATTTATTTGAAAGGTAGAAGCTCTTTCTGTATTTTCTGAATACCTCTGGTTTTTTCCTCCTCGCAAACAGGACAAATTAGCTTGTTTCCTTACTCTCCCACAACCTCGTAGGACTGCTGTAGTCTCAGTGCAGGGCTGCTTTGCAGAAGGTGTTGGAAGGTAAAGGTCTTGTCCTGAGCAACCTTTTATGTATGTGGAAGCTATTATAGTTAGCAGATCAGAACAGACTTTAGTTGTTGTGAAAGTATGGACTTAATAACACTTTGTAGGTGCAAATGGTTGTGGGTTTGGTGGGATGTAACAACATTCTGTAATCAGCATTGAAATTGCTTGAGTTCAAAAGGTGTATGGGGTTTCTGAATTGTTCCTGAAAGAATATGGTGAAGTCTGTTAGGATGAGTCATTTATCCAGCGTGTTCTCATCTGAGTTTCCCCATTAGTCTCATCCATTGATGTTATTTGTCTTGGGGTTTCTTCATTTGGTTCAGGATGGCATTGCAGAAGCTCCTGGGGAGCTTTTTACCACATCTTAAGAAAATGTTGTATTGGCTCTCAGTTTCCAAACTTCTGTTTCTAGATGCATTTCTCTGTTCTGTTTTAACAACCTTTGTCAGGTTTGAACACGGTTTGAATTGAACGGAGACTGGATTTTTGTGTGTCGGATCCTCCCAGTGGGCCCCTGGTCGGAGTTGCTCCCATCTGTTCTGGGGCATATGTGTCTAATGCTGCAGTACCTGTTCTGCCTGAGAGGCTGCTGTCCCAGAAGGTACCTCCAGTCATCATCCCATTCCGGATCAGTTCCTCTCCCTCTTCACCCACATGTCCCATTTTGTTAACCACATGACCAGCTTCTATTCAAGGTCTGATGCGGTTTAGGAGGAAGCTAATGCTGCCCTTTTTATTAGAGGCTCTGCTGATTATTTTTTTTTAAGGATCTAATTAGAATTAAATGTTGCTGGTATTCTGCCTTCACTATGAACAGGTTTGACTCAACCCAGTAAGAGCAGCTTTCTATTTAAGCCCCAGAAGGGCAAGAAGATGAAAGATCCTAGAGCAGCGTTAAGTTTCTTCATAATTCTCTTTCCTTAAATATTCTAGCTCTCTTTTGAAACAGGCTGTTTCCTTATGTGAGAAGAGCAGAATTCATTCTAGTCAATGTATTAGAAAGACAGTACTGAAGTTCAAAAAGGTCTGGAGTCTGAGAACTTTGAGCCTTTTATGTTACTGAAGTCTTCTGAATGAACCGTATCAAGCAGTTTATTCACCTTTCATTGGTTGCCTATTTCATAGCCTCTTAAATTATAATTGAAAAAAAAATTCCTGTATTTTTTCCTCATAATTCCTCTACTAATTATGCATAAACTTGCTGCTGCCATAAGGATTTATTTCCCCCAATTTATCAATACATTTCCAATAATATATTGCCATCCTCATTTAATTGCAAGAATATATACTCAGTTCCTCTTGTGTTTAACTTGTAATATTTGTCTAACTCCCCTTCCTCTCAGGTTTGCATATATTACTTGCTGACTGCTTGTCTCACTAGCTACAGCCCAGGAGCAAAGCACCGATGACAGCTGCCAAGACAGCCCAGATGAATGCCCTGAGACTGGCTCTGTGGACAGCCCAAGCATCTCTCTGCCTTGCTTGCTCAACCAGGTGCTGAGTTGGCCCCGGCAGCAGCCTCAGAGTAAACAAGGGATGAAAAGGAACCTGCAGCCCTGGGGTAGATCTGAAAGAACAGGAGACACCAAGTCCACTGAGGTATAGAACACTACTCATTTTCTCTGGTGAGGCTTTACTATAAACAAGGAGCTTCTACTTGCTAGGACTGCCATCAGCATTTTAAAAATCAGCTTCATCTTTGGAGTTAGCTGCACTTACTGCTTCCTTCAGGCATTAACTTAATCAAAACACGCACAGCAAGAGCTCTTATCTCTTTTCCAAACCATAACATACTGTACAGTGTCAGTTTAACTTCTTCAGCCCAAAGCATGATGCTCTATGTTAGCAAGGTGCGTTTGCAAATAAGTACTTACACCTGAGGACAAAAATTACTTCAGTTACCCCAGTAAGTCAAAATTACAATACTTATTAAAAAAGAAATTAAAAAAAAAAGCTTTAAAGAAAACATTTTCCCCATAAATAAGAGTCCAGCTATGAGTGAGGGCTGTTGTGAAGCTCTGAATCCAGATTCACGTGCATTTTAAATGCCATACACTGCTCATCACATTCTGTACAAGATGATTCACTTTTTCCAATCACTTCAATGTTGCACATATGGCATCTGTTGTATATTGTCAGCCAGTACTGCACTATGTTTCATCCCCTTGTGTATATAAACCATGGTGAGGCTTTCAACTGTTCTAATATCCTCACTTCTGCAGTGTTCCTCTTGGGAGAGAGAAGGCAAGGCTTTTTGATACTTTATTTTGTAATCCAAATATGGGATCTAATAATATATGTAATATATTAAACTTCATCATAATAGCTACTACAAGGGCACAGAAGATCACTTGATGATATGTTAACTTGGACAGTTTAACTTCAGAGTGCTTAGCTTTTGATCCTAAAATTGTGTTTGCTTTTGAGATTGTAGGTTCTGGGTTGTTTGTTGTTGTGTTTGTTTTTTTTTTTTTTGGTCTAACAAGATTATATTTGAGTTTTTTAATCCCCTGCAAGTTTTGACAGTCACATCTGTAGAAGAGAAAAGCTTCTTCCTGTTCTGCCTTAACCTTCCAGTGTTTGGCAAATGGGATTAAAGCTTTTACTTGCATCAAAACAAAAGTTTAAAGTAATCAGCTATCAATAAACCTGTTGGCAGTTGTTCCAAAACATTCACGATAGTTTATAGATTGCTGTGGCTGATTGGCAGCACTCGCTGAATTCCTCAAGAGGGTGGAATTGGAACCAGACCTAGTGGGTGTGTCACGAGGAACGAGAGGCTGCTGGATGTGCGTCTTCTCATTTCTTCAGATATCCAACCCAGAACTACAGCAACCTCTCATTTTTATTCAAACTTTTGGCTGTTACAGTCTTCAGGCTTTTTTTTGTGTGTATGTGTCTGTACTCTTAAGTGATAGCAGCACCATATTTCAGATTAAGCCTGTTTTTTCAAATTTTCTGTGTGACCAGCAGTTGCAATCTCCTTCCTTTGCCTTATGTTTGTGACAAATTAAGCACCCCGAACTTCTTGTAGCTTTGCCCAAAAAGGGAAGTTGCAAATATATGTTGTAATTTAAGGCATAGCATACTGAAACAACTCTTAAAATGTTGAATCACTTGTGTTGCAAACATTGGGGACTGATTGAACACATTGAAGAGCCAGTNAGTGGTAATCTGCCTTGAAGGCCTCATTTCACAGGCCCACGACCAGTAGTACAGCCAGCTGAAAAGCAATTCCACTATATTAAGCCCTTTACTAAAGTACTGCAGTAGCTTTACTGTTGAATGAGATGTTTGCATGTGGCAGCAGATATTGGAATGCAAAATCTTATTTCATAAACAAATTCAGGTTTGATATAAACAAGTTTCCATGTTTTGTTGTGTTAATGGCCTTGAGGACGGCAAGCACTTTAATTTGTTTGTTTTTCTTTTTTTGTCATCTCAGATTGTTTGTGTCCTGTATTCCCTCCCCAGTCTCTTCTTTCTTCTCTCATGGAAAATAGTGTGACGTGAGACTCAAAGTTTTCATTTAAGAAAAGAGAAAGAAAAGCAATCTGGTCTGGCTTTTCAGAAACATGAGGAAACCAGCCTTATAGGTTCATCCAGTAGGTAAAGACATATAAAACACTTTTAGAAATGATTTTATGTAATGTGAAGAACTGCAGGGGCCTGTTTCTCTTGAAATCTTGCAGAATGCAGTATTGCCTTTCAGATCTTGAACTTGCAGTGGAATACTAATATGAGCTCTTCTGGAGAATTTTCCTAATGGCTTTACCTAAAATGACTGCTTTACATAAAATACATAAGGGAAAATACTGAGTTGTCAAAATTCAAATCATTTTGTGGGAAACAATGATTTTCTTGGGGTTTTTCACAGGGAAGGCGGCTTCTCAGTTGAATGACAGATCTTCCACTGTGTGTCCCCCTCTCCACTGAATTTGGCTGTCCTTAAGTCTCTGCTCACAGTTCTGCTGGCAGCCTTGCCTGGTAACTTGTATCAGGTTTTTATTCTCTCCTACTGAGGCTGTTTAATTTCTTATCTGTGTTAAACATGCTTCAGGACAGAAATGGGACTGACTGTATGTAGTCTGCTTAGGCAACTCCCCTGGTTCAAATTCCTGCGATGCCTTACCTAGCGTGTGCCAGGTATCTGCCCTGGGAAGTATTTGCCAATCATCTGGTGGTTGAATAGAGACAGGCTGAGGATAAAGCTCCTGTTCAAAACTGAGCAATCCAATTCATGTTTTATCCTTACCTCTGAGCAGCCTGTCTCTGAGGCTGTTTACCCTTCTAGGTTGGATCAGCTATACATGTTTGTTTTCTCTCCTGTCGTCCATTAAAAAAAAAAAAAAAGCTTAGTGACATCTGTTTCATCTGCATAGAGAAAAAGTTACTCAAATCGTGTGGCATCATGGGGTGTAAAACTGTTTCCCTCTCTGAAAGGAGCATGATTCCCACCACCACTCCAGTCTTAAGGAATTCAGTAGGATGCTATCAGAGTTTAATTCTGTGCTTTTGGACTCCATCACAGGATCAGAGGCCTGAATATACAAACTTTTTCTTACAGTGCTAGTTTTCAAGTTCATAAAGGTAATAGCTAGTATTGTTTTTCTCTTAACTGAAGTCATGTAGTAGAATATGTTCAACAGTTTAGGACTGCCTGATAATTTCTGGCCTTCCAAGAAAGATGCACTCTGTTGGAATAGTTTGACTTGCTGTCAGGAGGACCTGCCAATGAGCTGTTTCATACATTTCAATATTTCCATTTTGCAGTTTTCCATAAGACGCTGAATTTTTTTTCCCCCCCTTTCTTGGATAAGTGTAAGTCATGCACTTGAAATGAAACCAAAGCTAAGGAATATTAAAAGCTGACTGGAGCAAGAATGTCTGCTTTCAGTTTGTTGCTTTCTGTTCTGATTGTGAAATTTCAATCAAACTTGGTTTAAAGATAACAGCAATCCCACAAATCAGTGTTTGGTGTAGCTATGTCTGCTAACACTTCTTTGAAGAAGGGGCCAGTATAAACTCTGTCTCTTAGGGCTTTTTAGTACAGTGAAGATGTTTTCATTGCCAAGATCATAGTTCTTGTTCCACTCTTTCTTTTTTCCTGTTTTGAATCAAGCAAAGAATGAAAAAGTTCTACGTAGCTCTCACTAAAATTCACAGACTAAGTGTTTTCTTTTTCTGGGGAAAAGATGGTGAAGGTATTAGTCTGAAAGAAGAAATTGTATTCTGTATTGTCCCATACTGAGACTGACCTTTTGATTATACTGAAAAAAATAGCCTTAAGTAGAAAGACCTATTTTATGATTATTTGATGTTAAAAACTCCATTGATTTGCTTAGCAAGATTCTTCTACTGCACTGTAAAATGTTTGTAATCAGAGAAGACTTGGGAGGAGATTCTAAAGAAATGTTGATGTTTATCACAGAAGCATGAGAATCCTGCAAAATGCTAATTTTTCCCCCTAAGTCATAGGAATCTTTCTTGTAGGATAACTTTTTTTTTTTTAAAAAAAAAGTGACTTTGAGTTATGTGATGCTCAGCAAGATAGGAGTATAACTTCCTAAAGCACGTGAATAGGATTAAACCCAACATACAGTCCTCTCTAGGTGTATGAGAACTCACTTGACTCGCTAATTCTTCTGTTTCAGTACTTTCTTTGAAAATGGATTTAACAATTCTGAAACTTAGAATGAAAGATTAATTTGGCCATAACAAATTCTACTTTCAGAAGATTTGTACTTCTGCAGGGTAAGCTCATACATCTATCTAAAAACCGGTCTGCCATGCTTGGATTTGGACAAATCCTTCCAGCTCTTCTCCAATCAGTATGACTAGGAGGAGTTTAATTAGCATTTTTGAATTGTTGCATTTGAACACCTACTGGCTGCAAATCAAAAGTTTTGTAGCGATAACCACAACCAACTTATAAAGTCTTTATGCATATAGTGAAACACCAAGGCTTTTTCTTCTAATTGGAAGAGGAGAACAGAACTAGTCTCCTTTTCATTGTATGATAATACAGAGTAAGTTGTCCTAAGTGGATCTATGTTTAAAAATCGAGACCAAAGCCTGCTGTCTTTCAGCTTCTGAAGCACATCCACAAATGTTAGGCTATTAGATAGGTTGCAGGGTTGCCAGAAGTCCTTTCTGCTTAAATTCCAAGTAGCTTTCTTAGATGGTACATCCTCATATTTGGGCTGAAATGTGAGTGGGTGTGCCCAAGTGGTGATGCCTTTCTTATCTTTTCACACAATGGTCTCCAAATATGAGTTAATGAGGCTTGAGCGTAGCTGATGGTGCATTCTCAGTTAGCACAGAATATGGTATTAAGGGGTGTTCTTTAAGCAGCATGAGCTTTTTTTACCCTGATTTCAATGAGACTTAATAGGACTTTGAAGAGTGAGCATCCTCAACCATTCAGTTGTGGACACAGGAATAAGTAGTGATCTTACCAGATGCAGCACAAAAATAAAATTATGTAGAGCAGGACTTCTGCTTCTCCTTTTTACCTGCATGTTTTTTTATGGTTCTAGCTATTTGTTTGTATTTTCTGTAGTGGCATATGTGGCTTGGTAGCTATTTTGCAGTAATAGTTAGAGACTTCATAATTTCTAGGACCTCAGCTTTCGCTTAAATAAGTAGTAGAACATATGTCACTGCTTCTTTCCAGTATTATAAAGCAGAAGAGAATGTGAATATGCGGGGGTTTTTCAGTCCAGTGTGAGGTCACTGAGCTTCTTGATTAAAAGACACAATGATAATGCAACTTTTATTTTCCTCTTCTTTCTGTTGAGGAAACTGCTTCATGTATTTTTATCTTTGGCTGAAACTGATTTTTGGGTGTTGAAAGCTCACTCTGGTGGAAAGTTAGGATGTGGCACTAATTTAAATAATATCTAGTGTCAAGACTTCGTGTGTTTGAAAAGAAAGCCTTGCCAGTTTCACCTATGATAATTTTAGTATCGCTGTTGAATTGGAGAAGATGAAATAATAAAGGATAATGTTTGAGTTCTGGACCTATAAGCTTTTCTGTCAAGCAGGTGGTGCAGCCACAGTCTTCCACCCTTCTGATTTTCTAACAAAAGGCTGTTGGAATTCCTGCTTCTATTTAACTACTGTAAAGAAGAAAAATGAATCATGGAATCACAGAATTTTCAGAGTTGGAAGGGTTGAGTTTGTTCAGTTCAATGGATGGCCCACTCCCACCCCTGGAGCTGCAATACTAAGAGGCTTTCAGTTGATTCCAGGTGCTACTATGAAGGAATTAAATTTAAAAGACAAGTGAAATTAGGCATTTAACTGTGCAATGAGTGGTGCTGTTGGTAACTATTAAGTGTCCTGTTAAGTCAAAACAGTAAACAAAAGGGTGATGCATGTCTAAATACAAACTGTAGAACACCATTAATGCAGCAATAACCTTTGAATAATGTTAAAAGAAGACATCTAAATTAATTCATTATTTAGACACCATCATATAAAGACAACTTTTTTTTATTGTCTATCTCTTTAACTCAGTTGGCTTCTAAAGCACTGTCATCCTTCTCCCATTTGTAGTCTTTGGTAGCGTCCAGCTCTTTCAGGTCAAGTTCTCCATCTTGCCAGAGTCAGTGACTGGGCTCCCATCTGTGTTGCAAAGGCAATGTTTGGTTTAGATTGTGTGTGATGACTGAAGGATTGGCTTAAACAGCAGGTATGCAATTCCGGAAGGAGGGAACAGGATTATCATCAAGACTCCTACTGGCTGGTTTCTAAGTAACAACTTCATAGCAAAAAATTGTCTGTAACTACAGGAGAGCAAAGGGCCTTTCCTTGCTGCTTGCCAAAGCTCCCTCAAAACACTTCCCTCAAGTTTAATAGAGACATTTGTTCAAAAACTAAGCTTAATTTGAACCCACAGTAAAGAAACTTAAGCCGTGTGTAGCAGTGCCACCTAGTGTAGTCTGTCAGTCCTTGGTTTTCAAGGTTAACAGAATTTTACTCCTGTTGTATCTTGAGTCTATAACGGTTTGGGAAAACTAAAAACACCTTTTTGTTGTAGAAAGTGTTAAAGATGATTCTCTTGAAATCTGGGCCAGAATATCTTCTTACAGGAAACAAACTCCTACCTGATGGCTTGTTTCACTCTTCTTTGCAGAATTAAGGACAAAATATTTTGAACTAATCCGTGCGCAACAGGTCATTCCCTTTTTGTCATGTTTAACTTTTAAACTGAAACAGACAGGTAGCACGGAGCAGTGATTGGATAGGGCTCTTGCTCAAGAAATATCAGCTTCATATTGGAGATATTTATTGAGGATTGATAATATTTGTAGAATTATTCATGGAATAAAGTAGCATTTCTTGTGACCCAGACAGGTAGAATTTTGCCTGCCAATCTACGTAAAACTTGATTTGGGAAGGGGAGGAGTAGAAATAAGGATTAGATTACAGACTTCAAACAGTAAATGGTTTATCCTGTGTGAAAATTCTGAGAAGAAATGGGTTTAAACTTGCTGTGGCTCTTTGCAAACTGTTGTAATTTATAACTCTTTGGCTCATAGCTGGCTATGAATAGCCCCCACAAGTCTTAACTTTGTTATTATGACAAACAAGCAAAGCCACAGAGTGGATTTTTATTTTCACTATAATACCCCTAAAGACTGAGTAACGAAATCTAGAGAAATTTATCTGGATTTTCACCAGTTTTAAAAAAAAAAAAAAA
>VYXH01003334.1:102558-118848 GCA_013397275.1 Burhinus bistriatus
AATTTATATTGATTTTTACAAATTTTAAAAAAAAAAAAAAAAAAAAAAAAAACAACAAATTTAGTTCTGTGTATCTCTCACCAAGAGGAAGTTAATCACTGCTGCTGGGAATTGCATGTTTTTTCTAGATTCCCAAAGGAAACACAGTCAGCCAAAGTTAGAAATGGCAGGAGGACAGAAAGCAAAAGGCACAACTGCTAGATTTATACTTGCATAGGTTTTGGCCTGCTTGGCCTTCTGACTTAGCTGCTGAGACTCTTTTCCAGTTAAGAATTGTTTATCTAGTACTGTCTAGTTCAGTACACAGAGAGACACTTCTGAGGCCACCCTTGGAACATGAGAAGTCCTGTCTTGAGTTCAGGTGTGCAGATAGGCCCTCATTGTCTGCTGATTCTAGACATGAGAAGGGGAGAACTCTGCCAACAGGCTTTTTGAAGGAGATTTATATGAAAGGGTACTGCTGAGCGGAGAACTTAAATCATATTGATCCTCAGCATCTTAGGATGTTGTGCTGTATAAACAGCAAACTGCTCAAAGATATTTCCAGATAATACTGCCTTTGAGCCCTTTCTTTGGTGGGAAAATGAGATTGTAACTACTCCAGTGCCAAGGCCCAACATCACTGATACAGGCATGGTGAAAACTAGGTGACCGGGTATAACCAACACTGCCTTGTACATGGAGACTTTGTATATTTCTCAAGAGAATCAGACCATGGACTTGAAAATTTGGGCACCTCCTAGACTGCCTTTATTCTTAATAGATGATGAGACAACTATGTTCGCAGTACTTCTCTACTTAGTATTATTAGCCAAAAAAGTAATTAACCAAGTTAATTAGAAACTTAGTCATCTAACAGATAACCTAGTATTTCTCTTACCTATTGTGATACACAACAGATTTTTCTGAGTCCAGTCCCTTACAATTGAGATACAATGAGTTCACCATCAATAGCAGAGTAGTACATACTATTCTTGGCTTCACAACAAAAGGATCAAAAGGTAATTCAGCAAGTTGCTTCAGCTTAGAAGTTGACTACTCAAAGCAGGTATTACTGCTTGAGCATGCTGCTTCAGCAGCAACTGCTGGGATTATTTCACTGCTGATGTGAAGACTCCATTGTGTGCTGGAGACTGTAGAACCACCTGTCTTGAATGTGAACCACCACATCTTGAAATGTTGCCTCAAGAATGCACAAGACTGCACTTTCTCTTTCTTGTTGTTTTGTTTTTTTTTTTAACTGAAAGGTTCCTTGAATATTTATATGCCATTTCACATTTTCTAAATATTGTAGTCACTGAGCCTTGCAGAGAGTACTAAATGCTGCTTATATAAATTAGATTTCTATGGGACTCCCCAAGTGTTCCCTATTCCTACAGCATCTTATCTTCCCCTTTCCCTGTTACATAAAAGGTTTGAAGTATGCATGTCACTCCCCATCATCTACTTTCCATTCTTTCAAAAAGTTCTCCTGATATAACTTGGTCTTGCATGTGCTTCAGTATGATTTTTGTTACTTTGACCTAATTTGGAGCTTTATTTCTACAGCACTTTGATCAAGAGGGTCCTATTTCCAGAACTTTTGAGCTGCATCCCCCTCCAAAGGGGATTATTGTTTTGGCTATTACCAGCGAACAGAATGGACAGTGGTTCTGACTGAGTCCAGTATTTCACTCACATCTATATAAGGGTTTTTTATTATTAATTCTAATGCAGTCCATTAACGTAGCAGTTTTGGAAGACCTGGCATGGAAGAACATCCAGGTAGCTTCAAGTTTGTGTAGCTGAAGCTGCTTTTTTTTTTTTTTTTTAAAGTGCATAATATGTATTAAGATATCAATGACCCTGTCGCTGGTGATCCTGAGCAAATGTTATCAATGGCAGGAGTATTTCAGAGGGCTTCCTAGCACTGATAAACAACTGATGGCTTTGAAGACCAAGGTCTTCAGGTGGAATCTGAAGCATACAAGAAGGGAGACCTTTGCTGTCGATAAATGTGAATTATCTTACTCTGGTTTTACTCACTAATCTAGTGGGGAGTAATGGCTTATACAGAAAAGCAGGTGATCCAGTTCCTTCTATTCTTCTTTGTTAATATGCTTCTGTGATGTGTCAGTTTTATCACGAACTAATAGGAACGCTTCAGGGGACTGCCTGTTAAAATGTTGGTGTTGCATCACAGGCTTTTTTTCCCTCCTTCCCCTGGGTTATGCAATAAAGTTTTGGAAGTGCAGCAGAGGTGAATAATCCTAGTGGCAATGTCTTACCAACACTATAGTAGCCAACCTGGTTTGTTTTGGTGCCACAGTCTGCATTAAGTCCCTCTCCAGACCCCTTCAGGGAAGTCTTCTGCCACAGTCAGCAAAGCCAGTTAGTTTTGGAAGGTGATTGCTTGAACCCCCATCTCACGCCTCTGCTTTTATTCTCAAGAGGCAACCACATCAAATGATAAATGTACTTACATGGTTCTTTTTATATCCAGGGTAGATTTGTGAATGCCAGACTGACATATACAGTAAGAAGTATGTGTTTTGGCCCAGGGAGAATCAAAACAAAACTAAACAGTAAGCACAAGTTGAGCAGCCTTCCAAGAGAGTCCAAAATCATGACTGGTGCTTACTGTTTCTCACTGGCCTTGCATTGCCAATGGCAAGACATTGTACAAGTTGCTGTGAGGTGGCAGTTGTGCTGAGGGCTATGGTGAAGATTTCACCTGGTGGAGTATAACTAAAGTGTTTATTTTAATACTTTGTAATATTAAAAAGCCTCCATGGGAACCTAGCAGGGATCTCGTGATTTGAAAAGTTACCAAGTTGTCGGGTATTCCTGAAAGCTGGAAAATAAGTTGGTTGTTTGCTTCCTTCCAGATGAGCATTCTCTGTCCATTTAATCCCTGATGGTGGATTGGGCTTTGTGGCTTTTTTCCTTTTGTTATGCTGTTTTAAGTGAAAGCAAAATGCTTATGTTATCTTACCAACAGTTGTAGGGCGTGATTATTTTTAAGGATTTTAAAGGGAAAGTTCAGATAATGCGTAGACATGAACGTGGATCGTGGCTGTGGTAGGGCTGAATTGGAGTGGAGCTGAGTCTTTGAGGCAGTGACAGGCTTTAAACGGGGAACCTGTGTGGAGCTGGAACTTTGCCACATGCAGTATGAGTGGCAGTGTTTTGAAACAGGCCATCCTTACCAAAGGAGCAAACAGTTAAATTCTCACTACAAATGGAGCACCGCTGTAGGAAAGCAAATTGCCTGTGTCTACTTAACAATTGTACTTGAGTATTTCATATATAAGGAATCTGGTCACTTGTAAGAAACTTCCCCTCATGGTCTTCTGTTCAATGTTTAGCACAGCTGTTAATGTCCAGTAAGCAAAGTGAATGGTCCTTTGAGGCTACACTAGTTTACTGATTTTATATTTTTATAAATGTACATAAAAATATTGTATGTTTATGCTTTTGGGAAAGGGAAACAACTTTGTTATGCTCTTATCTGAAGCAATTTTTTGCCTTTTGAAAAATCTCATTCATTAGCTCAGATATTTGGATTAAGGAATTAAAGATTTTGATGGACTTCTTTGGTCTATTTCAAATATTAAAGGAAGCAGTGAGAAGAACAGTAGATCACACTGAATAGGAAAGCAACTGCAATACAAATTAATTCCTTATTTAAATTCCCTGTGATTCCCTGTATGAAACTGGGAAGGAGGATTTTCTGGAAAATAATTGCTTCCCATTTAAAAAAAAAAAAAAAATCATTCTGCAAACAGCAGTTTTCTTTGTCTTAAAGATGCTGTGAGCTGTACTGCATTTTGATGATGATAGAGTAGGTAACAATTAATGTTGTTTGGTCCATGCTATATTTTATTCTATCATAGTATAATATCTCAAAGCTTCTCTAGATTGTTAATAAAAAGCATAGACACAATATCCCTTGCACTTCATAAAGCAGTTAAGGTTTCATACCAAATAAGGCTGGAAAATGTTTTAAGCTGAAGACTAGGTTTTGTTCTCACACTTGTAAGCAACACAAATGCAATTAGAAAACTAGACTAACATGTACAGCAAAAGACAAGTATTCTCTGCCTATCTACAGCAGAAGTGGGCATAAACAAAAGGCAGCAGTGCCAGTACCTAGAATGTACCTCTCTCCTTTGACCACATCTGTTTTTTCCTCTGGCTGATGCTTTGATAAGAAACGGTTATAGTAAGACCTCATGCTGACTTCAGAGTGACCTGCCACAATGCGTGTCCCTGGCTGATCTCCTGTTGCCCCAGTCTAGCTGTGACCTGAACAATTTGACTGTTTAAATTTTTCAGAGTAAGCCTAGCTATGACATTGATACTAGGACTGTGGACAGAAATTAGCTGTGTATTGGCTTGAGCATCAGTGTTGCCTAGACATAAAAATAAGAGCAGAATGAGGTGGAGCTGGATAATTCCTCCCTCTGGGTTGGCATTACTTGTTTTCTGTGATACCAGAGTCAGCTTTAAACTGCCTAACTTGGGCATGGCTGTGCTTTGACTTTTTTTTGGCATTATCATATCCTTAGTCACAGCATCTTACTTTGAGATGCATTCCAGCTGGGTGTAATTTAACATTTAGTTTTTTAGCTAAACTGAACATCCCTAGAGGCTTTACAGTTTGAAGACTTTTTGTTTTAATTAAAGAATTATGATGCCAGGCAAGCAGTATGTTCCCAGGCTGTCTGCTGCTGATGCAAAGCGGCACAATCAGTTTGCACATAGCATAGGGTAATGCCATACTGAAGGAATTGCACAATTCAGTGGCAGAGACTGAGGAGCACCTTGATTACTGGTTATCTATGTAATGGGAACTATTTGAAATCTTGGCTGCTAGTCCAAGGAACTGCTTAAAAAAAAAAAAAAACAAACTAAAACCACCACCACTTCCACACAGAGAAACCCAGATATGATATTTTAAGTTAAAGGCCCAATACTGTCAGAAGCATAGGTGGCAATATATAACAGTTGTAGCTACAGTGATATTACCTTTATTGATAGACTAGACAGGGTGAAAATATTTTGACTGCTCTATCACAAATGGGTAACAGAACTGCATCCCCACTTTTCTTTTTTTAGTTAGACAAGCACAGTTCTGTTTATTATTCTGAGTGCAAAAGTCAACACACTTCAGACTTCTGAAAAACAGCCAAGGTTTTGCATTCTGTACAAAAGGGTTTAAAATTAAATCTGCTTGTTAAAAGCAGCCTATCCTAGTTCCCTCTACAGCCAACAGTCCAGAGCAGTGGAAGCCAAGCCAGTATTACTGTGTGGGGAAGAGAGGGAGAAATCTAAGTAACAGCAGGATTATCACATGATGCCAATGAGAAATGTCTGTGAATAAAACACCAAGCTCAATGTAGAGTCTTAATGATTAAGAATATTGATGCACAATCCCTCTGTGAAGGAGGTGTTAGCTTACATACTGGAAAAGACAGTCCAGTCATTGGATGGTACAGCAGGGATGGAAAATAAATTCCCACTGTTTATTCTGATGTTTTAACCAGAGGCACAGCCTCCTGTGAGTAGAAATTTTTCTGGAAAACTGTAACTTTGTCAAAATGTGCATAAGATATAGAGTAAAAGGAGAAAAGAAAGGGAAAATAATTGGAAAAGTACACACAAGTATTTGGCTTGTTTTGCATGTCTTGACAGTGTATTTATGCTACTAGAGGTGGGTAAATGTAGTTGAGTCTTATGAGACCATCTCTGGTTGGTCTGAAGTTGTGGCAGTTCTCCTTAGATCTTCACTGGGCCACTTTTTTGCCTCTACTCTTACAGGAGATAGGAAGCATTTCTGTGGAAGTTAATTTTAATGAAAAAACAGTAGGATCTGGACTCAGACTTTCTGCCACAGTGCCAGAGAGCCGTGAAATCAATATGGTTAGCACTTACAGGAAACATAAGCAAGTACAATGATAGAAGTATGCTCAAGCATTGATGAAGTCAGATTTTCATACCTTTTGATTTCTTATCTTACATCATTTAAAAAAACCTGGCAAGATATATTGGGGGCTGGGAGGGGGTGTCCTCTTTATGTGTATAACATGTCAGAAATCTTCCTACAGGTGAAGTTATCTGCATTTAAAAAAAGCAAACAAACCTATATAGAAATGTGTAAGTGAGATTTCCCTAAATCACAAATAGGACGCATATGTTTGTTAATGATGAAAATTAATCCAGTAAAGGTGACTAAGCTAGTAGAGTGCTTTCGTGAATGCCCTCATTTGCCTGTTTGACTAACTTGTGGAGAAGGAGCAGGAAGATCTTCTGAATGTTAGATAAATCTACAATGGACTAGAGCAGAAAAATAACTTAAGGGGTTTTTATTCTTTTGCCTTGCAATACTTCTGGACAATGTGGCTAGGTAAGTTTGGGAATTTTCACAACTCTTCTGTTTTTTAGATAGTGAAGTTCCTATAACGCAATTCTCTTCAAGCTCTGCAGTTTAAAATGCAAGTAGTTCATGGCTTTTAAGAACACGTATGTAATGCAATAATAAAATGTTTCTGTCCTCGTGTGTACTTAAGGAAGTAATAGCAAAGTAACTCTGAGGTTTTGAACTTGGACATTTATTTCTGTTTATTGTTGTAACTTGACCAGTCAGTGAATAATTTAAGTTAATTATGCTGATGTATGGGATGTGTTGAGAAACTCTTGATGTTTTTGAAACTAGGGCCTGAGTACTTCTCAAATTTCATCGTCACTTTGCAGGAGAGAGCAGTGGCAAAGAGATATACAGGAAATTACTAGTAACCTGTTGTTCAACCTGAATGCGTTCAAGTTCCAACAGCACTGATACTGCTGGATCTCAATCCATATTTCTGTTTTATGGCAATGCTGTGACCTGTGCTGGTTATTCAGAGAGCGCTCAGTCTGGGCCGATTGAGATCATTAACACATTTTAATATGTTAACATGAAACCAATGTTCAGTGTTCGAATGATCTAGGAGATGGAGGGAAATAAAAGATAAATTAACAGTAACTAGTCTGCATTGCACAGCAACCTTGAAAATCAAGGTAGATTTTAACAGAGGAGATTGAGGTGGGGTGGGTTTTTTTGGTTTTTGGGGTGGAAGGAGGGAAGCAGAGGGTTTTCTCTTACTTTGCTTACATCTTAGAAGAATAAAATCTACCGCTGATCAACAGAAGCAGGTGGCTGGTGTTACAGTATTAAGTTTTTGGGGTTTTTTTTGGGTTTTTTTTTGCAGTTCACTATTAAGGTCTACGCTTGAAATGAGTTTTGCATATGCTGGGAAAGAGAAAATGTAGGAACTGCAGTACAACCACATCTTTACAGTCTTAGTGCCACTTTGCATCTTTACAGTTCTGTGTGATGGGGCTAAGTGCTGAAGCCTCAAGCTAAAAGTTTATGTTCCACTTCTGTGTGGGTGTGGAAGGACCTTGACTGCCAAGGAAAGCATGTATGACTTAGTAATGATAACTTAGAGAGGATCACTGGTAGAACAGGTATGGTGCCACTTAGATTCATGCACTCAAGATTGTTTTGCAATCAAGTCATTGCCTGAGCCTTCTGATTTAGGCTAGAAAGTTTGGCTGGACTTCATGAAAAATCAGAAACTGTCCCTATTGCCTTGCAAAACCCTGGGAAGATATTGCTTAAAAACACATGCAATGGAAGTGTGCCAACAAATGAAATTAAAGACTATCTGAAATGGAAACAGGGAGCCTACTCTATATGTGCTCCTGTCCAGCAGTCTTGTTACCAGAAATACTCACTACTAGAGAGTTTCTGACAAGTCCTGTCTGCTTTACAGCCTAACAAAAGAAGTTTTTCTTTTAACAAGTGTCTTGTGTATAATGTTTGGACATCCCTTGTGTAGGAAGATAGAAGCTTCTAATACTCCCCATGGGAAATGTCACCAGAAGTGCCACAATTGCTACCAAAGCATTTAAATGTTTTATCTGATTTAAAGAAGAAATTTAAATATAAATAATACCATATTCTTCAGCAGAAAGAAGCTGCGATGGAACTAATAATTTAAAATAAATCCAGTGACCTACAGCCTGTACGCATGCAAAGTCCGGGGCATGTGGCAACATCTTAGAATATATTACCTCTGTCACCCAAAATGATCAAGTTCTCCCCCCATGCTCTCTTCTCCTATTAAAAAAAAAAAATAATCTAATTTTGACAAACTGCTTCCATATCTTATTTTTAGCTTTGAGCACTCAAATTTTAACATGCATTTTTGACACAACACTTAAGTTCAGGAGCTGAAAGGAATGGGTGGTTTTGCTTTCATCAGCTTAGTAAATTACATTTTCATTTGTGTATTTCTTATCTTTCACATTTTATAGTTCAAGTAGAATTTTATTATTTGATTAATGGAATCAAGGTGACATATTTAGTATACAGTAACTTCTTCCAGATGATATGTGCTTTAATGGACTAGTTAGTGGTGACTAGTTCCTCTGCCAGATCCCTTTGCTACTGGCTCTCTGTTGCTGTTGTTGAGCAAGGGGAGGGGGGAAACCTCAGTCAGTGGTTTGGATACCGAAGTCTTCAGAGAATAGCAAATGGAGGATGTGCAAGAGTGTCCAAGTAGGAACTGAGGGTAGAGGCTAGACAAAGCTCCAAAAGCAACTGAACTGGTAACTGAGAACACAATAAAGCCTTAAATAAATCACTGTTGGCTTGGTACCTAAATGGGACTCTGAACTGCAACTTTTAAAAACATAATGCTTTAAACATAAATCTGTCAATCTTTGAGTGCATTGTCAGAATAAATGAGACATTCATAACCTGCATGTTTTAAAGGAAAATTCACCCAATTGCCAGTGAAAACAAATTGCAGTGCAGTGAGATAAAACCCCTAAACTCAGCACTCCCTCTCATTAAGATTAATTAGTTGCCATCAGAAACATCACAGAACAATGTGCATAGGCTCACTAAGGTCTCCAGGGCACGTGGGAAGATTAGTGGCATATATTAAGTATAATCATTTTCATTGAGCAAGAATGAATGTTCTTTTCTTTATCAGAACATTGATCCACCCCTTTCTTTGTGATCTCTCTGCATGGACTCTTAAGCAGTTTCTTCCATCAGTCCTGTTCCACCTCCACTAAGGAAATGATGAGTCTCCTTCCTGTCTCTTCTAGCATGTAGTTGTAGCAGATAGTTCTCACATTACAGCCAGTAGCTAGATCACATTTTTCCAATCTAACTTTAAATTCTATCCACAACTGTGCATCCAGTGCTTTTGGACTATTGAAGGTGGAAGCTCCTTTGTACCAACAAGAATCCAGTTAATTTCTTAGTATGTGACTAAAGACTTTTTTTTTGATGGCTCATAGTTTTGAATATGCAGTAGTTTGATCTATTGATCATTTTTCCTGTCTTTTGCCAGGTTCATTCAGTATAAAACTACTGTATTGAACCTGTTCATCCAGATACTTAGTTAAGGGAATAGAAATGTTAAATACTGAAAAACTTCAAATTTATGTTCTCCTTCATAAATAAACTAGTAAGTAGCTTTAGATATACTCTTCTACAAAGTGATATGACTACATAACAAAGATTTGTGGTTTTCTGCAATATACATCTGTATGCATACACAAATAAATTTTCATTATCAAATGGAAGCACTGTGACATCTTAGTCAAAGTTTGTCTTCCATGAACAGATAACTCTGAGGAACACTTGGCTTCTGTGTGCTATTCTGTGTATTGGCTCCCCTTGAATACAAATCCATACCAGGCCAAAGACCTGTGTGATAACCTTCTACAGGGTTAGTCTAAGTGCCTAAATGTTCAGTGCTCCAATGATGGCCGCACTCTGCTGGAACTAAGGAACTGCCAGCCATCATGGGGAATGCTAAGCTAAGGAGGAAAGTGACTTTTCCAAGAACGGACTTAACACGTGAATAAGGGAAGAGCAACAGGTTGTGTAGCTTTCAATGACGGATCAAAACTTATTTCTATCCCTTTCAAATATAAGCTTTTTTGTAGATGTTAATTAAACACAGCAGAATTGTCCCCAACATGTAATAAAAGCTGATAGTGCTACTATAGGTGACTGGAATATACGCTGAACTTCTGATCAATTAATACAAGATGTACTGTGAAGAATAGTATTTAGGTTAGTAGGCAATAATACACTTAAATATTGTGGCTGTGTATATTGTACTGTTGAATTCTAAGTGGCTTTATGTCCTATTTTAATTTGTTCATGTTGTTCTTGAGCTACCTATGGTTAACTTTGTTCACTAAAACAATCCCTTATTATGTAAACACTGGTAATGGCTTTTAGATGAACAGAAAAAAAACCCAGGTGTACAAAATATTACCAAAAAGCTGTAAATAGTTCATGAAAGGAAGACAGGGTTCAACTAGAGTTGTTAAGGAACCAAGCTATCATAGCATTAAAAATACATGGCTGTCTAGTAAGACAGCACCTGAAGCATTCAGTTTGTAGGGAGTTGTTTGCCAGTAGTGGATGTAGAACTGCAACGTGTGAATGAAATCAGATGGAATAAGGCATGCTGACTGAAGTAATCTTTGACTTGCTGGATGGGGGTACTTTTTGACCATAAAAAGAGGAAAAATCTTTCGGTTGAATGAAGCACATTCATATTTGTGGGATTAGAGATGTGGATGGGAAGTACCTCTGCAGGTTATCTGGTCCAACCTCTTATGTGAAGCAGGGCTATTGCTGTCATTAGATCAGATCAGCTGTAGCAGACTCCATAGATGGAGATGTTTCTTCTCTCCCTTCAGAGGAGAAAAGATGGCCCTGCTTGAGCAGGGGGATTGAACCAGATGACCTCCAGAAGTCCCTTCCATCCTCAACTATTCTGTGACAGGGGAAGTGGAACATACTTTAATTGAAGGCTCCTTCCCTTAAATGTTAGGGAAGGAACAGACATCCACAACAAAATATATCATCTGTATGATTAATATTGTATTGTGACCTCTCTGAAGATATAACGACATACTAAAATGTGTTCAGTTAGAGTAGGTATAGTAGCGTTGCTTATGAGATCTGTCTTAAAGTGCTGTATGAGCCTTGAAGAATGTTATCCCTCTTCAAGATCACTTAATCTAAACGAATGTACAAAGACAGACTGTAAAGTCAGTAAATCACCCAGGCAGAGAAAATGTTAGTGTCATCCAAGCTGGGAACAAAAATGAGGGGGAAGAAATGGATGTTGCATGAGGTGAAGAGAGTGGTAGCTTCAGCTCTGAGAACCTCAGCAGAGCCAACTCTAGTTCCACAGTAATGTGAGGTTATTTCTGAATGTCAAAACCTGGGATCCAGCACAACTATATTACATCTTCTCCTGTATCTTCTTCTGGGACATGACTCAGAAAAGTCTTGAGACAAATGGGAGAACTGAGCTGTTTCAAGTATGTTTTATGTCTTACTTGTTTTGCTTTTGATAACTTTTTATTTCCTATTTTATAATGAAGAATGTTACCCTCTGTTTTGCTAGACTGAACTTATTTGCCTTTTTGGATTTGTCTAGCATTAATGATAGCCTCACACAATTGTTCCAAGTATAAAGCATCTTGTGTTTTTTCCCAAAATACCTGTATTTATTGTAGTGTAATAGAGAACTTGGTTCCAGAAAAGGTTCGGGAAGCTAATTCAGGGTGACTTTCCCACCAAGCTGCAGAGGTTGATTTGGTAGCTAATATAACAAAGGTTTGCATACAGGAGAGAAATACCAGCCAGTAAACATTCTCTGACAAGGACCGGGCGAATACGATTCCTCTGACTATTACTTCTTGTATTTCATACATTCCAATTTCTGCTACATTGTGTAAACGCCAGGACTGGCAAGGGAGTGCAGAAGGGGAATAGTTGTTTCTATTTTTTTATTTCTAAAGACTTTTCAGGAGATAATGCAATACCTTTGCCTGATCCTCTAAAACACTGTAGACAGGTGAATTTCGTCCATTTAAGACTAAATAAAGGAGAATTCTCAGGAAAAGCCTGGTTAGAAGGTCTAGAGGAGTAAGGGGTACTGGATGATCCTATCACTGAGTGAACCAGCCCAGGAGATAATCCTGTTCTTCCATCAGAATTGTATGTGTATTTCTAAGTAATGTTGATTATTGATACCTCAAGGCAAGATTAAACAGGAGTGGTCTGGAGAGTGGCAAGGAGGACGCCTGAAGAGGGCTGTTTTCATCTTCCTTCTCTTCCTTTCTCCCTTATTAAGTTTTTTGCTTATCCTCTAATTTCAAGCCATGTCTCAGTGGATAAAACCTGTTGTGGGAAGTAAGCGAACAACATGCTTACTGTTTGCCTGCAGTTGTGCATTCAGTGGTGCTTATCGCATCAGTCTAGGCACCCAGTTTCATTTTTTCCTCCTTAGACTGAATGTATACCTTCAAAATTAAATGTAGGCACCCAGCAGGAATGCAAATCTCCGCTATGTACTGGGGCTGTGGGAAGTATATCCCTGTGGAGAGAGCCGATGTAGGTAAGACTGCACTGAGTTTCAAAGCATAGAGGAAGCACGTGAGAGTCTGAGATGCAATGAATCTTAGTTTTTCTGAGGCCCAACCCTTCTATAAGCAAAGACAATTGAGCAAAATATATCAACAGAGACCAGAATCTATTGCTAGCTTTCTGGATAAGACTTTGTATTGTTCCTTGCACCTTACACTTCTCAGTGTAAAAGAAAAGCCCACGGGCTACGGATTGAAGTCCTGAAAGACAGCCTGTCAAAATGGCAATGTGGAGGGAAAAAAAATTTTCTTCTTTCTGTGTTGCACTTCTGCGGGCTTATTTACAACAGGAAAAGAACTCACACTTGTGGTATCCTGTAGTATCACTAGATGTGTTGTAATATCGTTAGCTGTAGCATTTTGTGTGTATTGCTGCTGGCAATGCAAGTTAAGGTTCCTGCTCTTTCCTTTTAAGAAGAAATTTAACCCATTGAACTGAAAGGGAGCACCTGGATCAGCCTTGCAGTTACAGGTAACAGTGCAGAAGTAGCCAGTTCGAAAGGGTATAAAGCAGTTAACTGTATAGGCCACTGGACTGCAAAATTGCTTTCCAAAAACATACGACAAATCCTGTATCAGTAAAGAAGATCCCAAAGCCACAGACAGCATAAGAGGATGAAGTTTACCACAAGTTTTAGGGTCATTTGCAATAATTACGAAATTTGCTAAATAAAAATGCAGAATCTTCCCAAGAAAGGACATTTCCTGCACTGGAGAAGACATCTCTATGTCTCTCTTGAATCCCAGCCTGAAGTTCCGGATCTGTAACCACAGTGGAACTTGAGGATTTTGTTGTAAGTTTGATTTTTTATTTTTTTTAAAATCATTAAACAGGTGAATTCTTGACTTGCGTGTGACCTGCTGTATGCTGGGGGCCTGTATCTATTTTGACTGCTTTTTCTGTTTTAGCTGCAAAAGAAAGAATTGTAGTCTATAATACTTCTCTCACAGCACCTCAGTTTGAGTCCTGGAAATTATTCCAGCATATGATTCCTGCCAGGTCATGCAACAATAACATCATGGTAATCAGTAACAATACTTCTGTTTGAATTATGAGGTTTTTAGACTGTTAGCAATGCTGGTCTTGCTGCTTCTTCTAGTTATTTAACCTTTTTCTAAGTCAAGAAACAATTTACATTTGCTGTATACTGAAAACTAGTTAAGAGTAGAGGATATTTATATAGAAAAGTGTCTGGACTGGATGTGGATTTGTAACAAACTTGCAGAGTTGAACACTATAATATGTGAAAGTGACTGAAATCTGAGTTTAGGCACAGACCTAAGCTCACAAACCAGTATTGCTTCCAGACTCTTGAGTTCTAGTATGTTCCTGAGCTCATTCCTTACCTGAGAAAGACCTTAATACCCATGAATTCCTTATGCCTGTAAATAGTTGTGCTTTATTTCAGAACACTTTGATTAGTTCAATTGTGAGCTAATCTCTGCCCTCCCTCCCACCTTGATTTGACAGAGCTTCTGTAGCTTTTAAAGAAGAGGGTACACATTTTTGGGGAGGGGGATGATGTGAGGAGAGGCATTATGTGTTTGGGTTAATGAGGTATGGTTCTGTTTGAAATGCCCTTAGGTGCCTGAGACCTGTGCACAGGGTGGATGGAGGCTGCGATGCAGGATTTAGGAGACCAACGCCCTTCCAGCATGGTAGTAAGAGGCACAGTGGGAGAGTGCACAGAGTAAATGACACTAGGAATACCATGCATAGGCAGCTGAATCCTGGCCTTAGTGTTAGATTTGAATACTCTCTTAGCTTGTGATGCTCCTTTGAGTTGACAAAGACAGTAGTGTCACTCTGGAAATAAAACCAAATGTATTAAATTTGCTCTTTATCACTGAGTGCATTGGGTGATGTGCCTGTTTGTCATTTCATAGGTTTTCCTGCAAGTCTTGCATTTGTGATCTGTTAAGTGCTTTTGTTTTATGCGGGTGGAACTTCTTTATGATCAGAAGGATACAGTAGGTAGGCTGGAGTTGGGCCCTGCTTTTCTAGGTTCCTCTTTAGATGTCTGTGGAGATCCTGACGCAATGCTTATGTGTTTGTCCTTTTCCATTAAAACCAGCTGTCCCTGCACTTTCTCTGCCAATGCAAATCCTGATGTACAGGGAGCAGCAGTCAGTAATTTAGGGGATCCAAAGGGAGAAGTTAAGACTGCAGAAGCATTAGGTTATAGGATTTGTCAATAAAAGTAGTCCGGTCATCATAACCTGTCTGTATAGACTACAGAAGAGGCTTTATTTGGTTATCTGATGTGTGTATGCATAATTGTACCACTGACAGTGCTATCTAGAGGCTAATTTTGATTTAAAGTTCTTCCAGTGGAACAATAAAAGATCTAGGATGTTGATTTGCATGACAGGCTATGGTTAAATGCTATGCTGTTAGGATTTGCATAGGAGCATATAGGTAATATGCTGATGGAGATTGCTTTGCCTGAAACCTTCTAGTGGTATGTACTAACTCACTGTCTCATCATGCTGTTAGCAAGTGTGCAGGAATTTTAAGGGTATGCCTGCCATGTTTCTCACCGAACTATTGCATATCTAAAAAGGGGCAGCTTGCAAGCAGCTTATCAAAGAGAATATAGGTAAGTTTACTTAAAATGAATGGGTAAGCAGGAAGAAGGAGAAAACTCTTACTTAAGAAAGGGTAACTTCAGGCATGCCAAGATTTGTGAGGCTTCAGATCTGGTAGACACAAGCAGACCCCAAATAGTACAAGGAGATGGCTTCGTGATATGGTTAATGTGTAAGAACTGTTTTTTGTAAGCACAATCTAGGGACCATCTATAATACTGCTTTGACAAACCAGACATCTCATTTTCGGGCTGTAAGCGTTAGCAAAAGCAATTACACTTAAAATACATCTAGATTCAGTCTCACTGCTGCTCCTCCTGGATGAGGACATCCAAGGGGTACAGATATCCACTGCGACTTGGCAGAAAGTCAGGACTGACATCTAGGAGAGGAGGTGCTAGTACCAGCAAATGCAGACAGTGGTCTGCTGAGCAACTGGCTTGCTTGACCTTGTGGCTGCTGTGGGAGTGCAGATAGGACAGGTTCCTAACCAGGCTTCCTACTGAAGCACAAACCTGCTTTTAGCCAGGAATCTGCATTTCACCTGTAACCATGACTTAGTAGCAGTCCTGTGGGCAGAGCTGGCGGGGAGGCAGAGGACATCACAAGCCCAAGCCTTGGGAAATGTGGAAAGCTGCCAGGTTCTCACTGCTGCTTGCTCGCCGGCGGGTCATGGCTGGATGTTGTCCTCAGGCTGGCAAGGCTGCATGCGGTTCCAGTTTGGTGTGAGGGCAGCCCCAAATAGATAATTACTGTAAGGGCAATGACTACTGATTTATTTTTTTCCCTTTTTCTAAGCTTTTAGTGCTCTGTGCATTTAGGGCTTACTTTTTATTTTCAGTTCTAGTTTTCTTGGTGTAAAGAAAATATTTATCCTCTTCCTGGTTTCCATCTCACGCATTAAGCATCATCTTTTGTAACAAAATTAATATCCTGTTATAAATTAAGATGATACATGGATAACAGTTAACAGGAAGAGCATTCTTTCTGAAAACTTCAGGAGTTCCTTTTATTTGGGGGTATAGAACAAGATCCTAGTTAGTAGAAGTTGTGAAAAGAACAACACTTGGTTTAACCCATTTTAGTTGTGAGTGTCCTTCCTAAAAATAAGCAGATGTTAACACACGTGGTGTAATAGTCGTAAACTTGAGTCTAACCTGAAGATCCTGTCTGAGTGAGAATTGGGGGGGGGGGGGGGGG
>VYXH01003334.1:118853-132909 GCA_013397275.1 Burhinus bistriatus
TGGGAGGTGTTGGGGGGGGGTGTGTGTGCGCGTTCTAGCCTTAGCCATTAATACGTTCAGCTTTGTGGGTTAGTATCAACAGAGTCAAAGCAGGCTTAGGACCTACAAAGACATTCTGAAATAAACAGAATTTGGACAGTGTGAACCAGAAAGGGGGAGGAGAGGCTTCAGTTCTTTATGAAATGCTGAGCTGTATTAACTGCCGCAAGGTATAAGGCTCCATGATATCTAAAAAAACTAACACATATAGTAATCAGTTAGATATGGAGCTCCTGCAGAGGAATGCACATATAGCAAACCTAAATAGAATGGATGTTTCTGCTTGTATTTTTTCAGAGGAATGCAAACTTAAAAAGGGAAAAAAAGTGTTAAATAGCAAAATCTAGGTTTAATTTTTCCTTTTGCTGTGAAAACCTTTAGCAAAGGACTGGAAAACTTGTCTCATGAGGCTGTGACCCTTGGTCTAGATTGGCTAATGCTGCTAGTGCTTGCTGCTTGTCTTCTAAATCAATAATATGAAATATTTTGTTCAGAAGATTCTAATATGCTTTATAGATCAAACCTTAGCCAGTGCTGCAAAAGGAAAGGCAGAGCAGAAGCCTCCTGGGTTGTCAAGCATGTATATAGATACTAAATGGTCAGCATGCCATCTGACCGTGTCATTACAGGACATTTAAGGTCTTAAAACTGAGGCTTAGCTCTCCTTTTATGTTGTTGAAGGCAGGATATAATTAACGTAAATGCACCTGCTGCTTTGTTAGCAGTTAGCCTTTTGGCTGTGCTTTTTACTACCTGAGCAGGTAAGTTTTTCTCCTGTGCTTGTGGCAGTGTGAAACAACTTTAAGCATACGGTCACCTCCTGTCACTTTCTAACCCTGTGACATTCATTGTTTTGCATTAAATGAAGCTTGCATTAAGCCTGTGTTCATTCTGTGTGCCTGTCTGTATTAATTCATGATGGTGCCGCTGAGTTTAGGAGGAGAGCCTGAGCACAGAAATAAGGAGGAGATAGGTATGTGCACTCATATAGCTGAAGACATAGTACAGGAGGAATGTATTTTTTCTAAACAGTACATTCAAATTTTCTTTATACTCTTCTTCTGACTGAAAATTTAAGTGTACAGTCAGATCACTTTTGTGGCTTAAAATTAGAAATTCTGGAAGAGTGCTGTAGAAATCAAATGGGATGGCATGGTTTTACTGGGTTGTGTGTGTATATATAGTGGAATATCTTCTGTCCTCTCTGAGACAGAATTAAGTGGCTGAAATAATAAAAACTTTAAAATCCTCAATGAAACACACATACAGTGTTTCATGAGAACATGGGATGCTATAATAATTATTAAAAAAATAGATAATACAAATAAAGAATGAGTGAGGATTGGCAGGTGTAACATTCCATTCTATGTTATCTCGGTCTAAATCCTATAAATCTTGTTTTTATTCTACTGAAAGATTTTTTTTTTTTCCCAAATGTCTGGGGGTTGTCTGTTTCCCCTAGCCAACACATGACAAGCAGCTCTTGGAATTCCTCTGTGCAGTGCTAGAAATTTTTCTGTTACCACATCTTTGTCTAGCTTACCCAACCTGAAAAAGAACCCAAATCTCACTGCATAAAAGTAATCTAGTAGCATAGATGTTGTCCATTTGAAGTTAGGCTCTAAATAATAATTGAATGCAAAGATGGGGAGATAAAATATGTAGTGAGTAGAAAGAAATCAAACAAAGAAAGCAAAAGAACAGGGCAGAGAACCTGTTGCACCCTTCTGTGTGTAAACCAGATTATTGAGGAGGCAGTGAGACTTCTCCCTGGTGTGTGACAGTCAATTAGAGATTCATAAGTAATAGCATGGTATTAGAATGGTAACTCAGTCTCAAGTGACTGCTGTCTTTAGAAAGAGTAGAGTAGTCATCCGTTTAGGAAAAGGAAACTTGATTTTTATTTGTAATTGCTTTTGTTTTTAACTGATGGTAGCTGTTAACATCAGTGTCCTGAGGCTCTGATAGTCCATTAAAGAAACCTCAGTGGAATGGCTAAAATGGAATTGCAGCTGGGAGGGGTATGTAGCAAGACAGTGAGGACTGCCAGACATCGTGTAATATCATTAGCGTGGCAGTTTCCACAGATCTCTACTGCCTTCTAAAATAGATCCTTCAAAACAAATTTTAGCCCTCATTATAAATCAGAATTAGAAATGTGGACAAATGAGAGCTTTTATTTTGCTTTCCAGCTGAAAGTATCATCCCAGAAATTCAGTGGCTCATAATATTTAGGGGATGTCTTCCTAATTTTTAGTAATTTGACACTCTTTCCTCTTGATAAAGTATACTGCGTGCTGTACAGCTGAGCTACTTAAGTTTGCAAGGCATGTGTGAAGTCTTAAAGATAGCAGTGATGGCCTGTGAAATCCTGTTTGATAGTGCTAAAAACATGAAACTACCTGCAAGAACAAAAACAAACCACTACTTCTTTCTCCCCCATCTCTTCTCAGTTCTGGATTGCAAGACAGCCAAGAAAGCATTCCCAAGAGCTCTCCTCAAAGACAGAGTCATTTGCAAACCTGTTTTAACTTCTTTAACAGATTTAAAATAACTTTTGAGACTGCGTATCTGCCAAAGAATATATTACAATGGCTCATATAATGTGGATTTTTTTTAAAAGGTTGATCTCTTTTTTTTTTTTTTTCCCTTTTTTAATCTTGCATGTGCATCTTACATATTTGAGGAAGGAGTGAGAAAGCAATACTGTGGCTGCTTTATATGGGGAATGGCACTGAAGTACTTGTATTTCTTATTGGAGGAAGCCAAATACTAAGAAAACTAAAAACAGAAAATTGGGATTTTATTATATACAGGATAGTAATTCAGCATTTTATGCTGGTTTGGGGTTAAATTTTTCACTCTGAGGGGAATTTGATTCCTGAGGGTACCTGTAAGAACAGAAAGGAATTGGGTCCCCAAAAGCCTGCTGAATTCTAATAAACAGCCAACTTCCAACTTTACAATGATCAGCTATTTGAAAATTAATTTTTTCCTAGCAAAGAACCATCCTAAATGTATCCCACTTGAACTGTTATATAAATATTTGCATTTCTTCGATGATGCGCATTCAAATTTACGTAGTGCTGTTTTGATTACTTAATGTAATCATGGAATGTAGGTAAATGTGCATGAGAGGCAGCACAGCTCATAATTGCCTCCTCTCACTGTGTCTCACATGCTTTAAATTTAGGTATCAGGAGAGGAATGTATACTTTGTAATTCCAGTTAAGGATGGTATGTTGCCTTTTCTTCCATTACTTGCAGTATGGAGGCCGGATTTATAGGTGCTCTTCATCTATGTTTATTTGGATTACTTATTGTTAACCAGCTCTTTGTGTAGGGCAATGTACTGATCTATGATTTTGGTGTGCCAGTATTATAATCCCATCATCAAAACTAAAAAGCATGAAAACACTTTTTTCAAAAAAGCCAAAAACTGCAATGGGAAGTAGTCTTCCGAGAGACTGAAACTTGTTATGCTCTGTACTAGGGAAGAGTTGTACTTCCTAGTATTACGATAGCAATCGGTTTATAAGGGATGGGATAAACTTATGTTAATACAGTTACCCAAAGAAAACTATTCCCATAGGATGTAATGACTGAAGCTTTATTTGAAATCTTGAAGTATCTAGGTTGCAACTTAGAAGATATTTCAGGAATCTGTTTAACTAGGGAGTGTGGTCTTTGTTGATAGCTTTGCCAGTGGTACAATAAGGGGTCAAACTGTAAATGTTGAATTTCAACAGCTGCAGTTTTGGGTCCATCTCTGAATTTGCACCTCTTTCTCATTAACAGCAACCACAGAAAACTCTACTTTGACTATATTATCTTTAAGGCAAGAACTGTTGACTATTGTCCCAAGGCAACTGAGACAGTGGTCTAATGGACTGAGGAGCCATTACAAGCGCTACCATACCATAAATAGTTTTTCAGATACATAAACTTCAGTTTTGACTGAAGATAGGGGAAAATGGGAGAACAAGGATGTGGCTTAATATCATATGGGATGAATCAGGTCTGGGAGGACTTGTGTGTACTTGCATGTACCTCCCAATCTGCCAGTTTAAAGTCTAGCTACAGTGTGTGTATTTATATAGTTTTTATAGAAAAATACTACATTTCATGCTTCTGAAAAGATATCATGCCTTTCATGTCCCTGATTTAGCCTGTGTGAAGATGGGGGTGTAGACTTGTTCCTTTCTATGCCGCTTCCTTGAAAGTGTGTGCATGCACACACACACTGGCCTTGCTGAGAGGAGGAAGAGAAGCAGCTCAGTCTGACTGTCCAAAATTTGGCTCCTGTCATTATAGAGTGATCTCAGTTGGTACTAATTCACTGCCTGAGTGACAGTATTTCTAGAAGTAATCTTCCTACTGGCTTTGTCCAGGCGTTGGTCATATTTTATAGTGAACACTCAAAATTATTTAAGGGAGTTAAACTTTTTCTCTGTCTTTGGTGTAAAGCCCTGCCATCTTAAAGGCAACTGCAGTCTACTGTTCATTGTTTGGGTCATTAGTAACAAGTATGTGGGAGCTGGGTAGTGTGGATCAAGGGAGAGCCCAGCAAATACATACAGAAATAGTTTGGACTCATTTCTGCTCCTTTTCTCTAGGTTCAGCAGCAGTCCAGCCATTTGTGTATCTCAAAGACCTAGGAAGTGTGGTTTAAAGTAAAGAATAAGGCAGAAAAATGAGGTTGAGGCAATGGGTGTAGTTGATCCAGCATAACCAAATAATAAGCCCACCTGGACTCAAGTAGACTCCATATTTCGGTGTCTCCTTGCTGTGCTGCTGTTGGGAGGACAGTATTGAATCAATGTAGCTAGCTTTCTGTCCCGCAAGTTTCATTAACCTGAGTTTTGTGAAGCCTTACCAGGGAACGTGGGTGAGGGTTTTTGGTGAATATGGTAGATGTTATGCTGTACTCTGTTTTCAAAACAGCAATAATATAAAGGAAATGTACAATTAGTCCATGGAACATGTATACTATCCACTTTCCTTCTTAAGACTGTGAGGACAGATAAAAGGCTTTTCTAAACTATCAGTGGATTTGTTTGCCAGATGCTTTCCAGATGAGGGTGCAGAAAGAAGGACTTTTGGCTCAACACAACACCTTTGCTTCCTTTAATATTTCTTTCAAAACAAGCTTTTGTTTGTTTTTTAAGGAAGAGGGAAAAAAAAATTTTGGCAAGTAGAAGGCTTTTTGGGGGATAGATTAGTTTGAGTAGTATTGTATAGAAACATTGGGCACCTTTAATCCTAGAAAGATGGAGAAAATTCCTCAAGGCTTTTTTAGATTCTCAGATGAATTTTATTTTTAAAATAAATGGGTGCTAGCTTTGCTAATGTTCTGGAATGTTATGTATGTGAGAAGTCTGAAAACAATAAAATTGGCATTTAAATTACTTGAATAATTTTTTTCACCCTGTGTCCAGTATGTGAGAGGCCACTTGTTCAGTGCACTCTGGGAGGCAAAAATGGAAACAAGCTACTACTTTGTTTTCTGTTTACACCCTGACATTTCTAAACAAGAGAAGAATGCAGAACACTTGTAGAAGAGATTCTTTTCTCCTGGTTTTGCAAGAAATAACAAATGAGAAGTTTGATTTTGATTTGGTAATGATATGGTTTACAAGAAATATTCAGAACAATTAGAAATGCCTAGAGAGTCATACATTGTAAACCTCTCTGCCCAATATAAATCCCAGACTGTTTCTTTCTGAAGAAAGAAATGTCACTCACATTTTCTGTGTGTGACAGACTACTTCAGCATTTGGACTGCTGTTGAGCTATAGCACTTAAATCATGGAGATTCAAGGGTCCAATGGGTAAAGGAGCAATTAAAGAAGCCATTGACTGTTCGTTACTGTCATTACTGAAAGTGGAGCACGCTTAAACCAAACAAATCACCTTATATTTGTATAAAGCTTGTTCATAGGTTTGGTGCTGAAGGCCTTTGACAATAATAGAATAGGACTTTCCATCACAAAAATATGCCCCTGTAGCTATGGTACTAGAGCCTATTGCATCCAGGATCAATATTTAGCAGTTGGGCAGACTGACTTCTATAAGCAATAGCTGGTTGGTTGATAACTAACATCAACACAACTTGTTTGTGAGTGATTCTCACTGGTGAGCTATCTGTGTCACTTCCTTCTGCTCACAAGGGAAGGATACATGTTTCATTTTATAAATTGTACTTTGTATGATTGGCCAAATATATTATCCAGATCTTCAGCTTCAACACACCTATGGAAGGGCTTTAAAATTAACATTCAGCTGGAACTGCAAACTTAAAAGTTTGGTGCAGCCTGATTGTTTTGCTATGAGGAAGCAGGCAAAAATAATTCAAATGTTGGTTCCCCTTCAACATAATTTCCATAAGTCTTTCCAAAGGACAGACTTGTTCTTCTATAGCGGCCTGGGAAAGAACTGTAAAACATCTCAATACAAAGAATCATGGGCTAAGACTGTAATCTGCTCTTTGTTGTACAGAAGCAGGCAAGTGAGGGAACAGGGTGGACATAATAAGCACATAGAGTTTTGCAGTGAGAATGCTTAGCATAACTATGTACCACAGACTCAATTGCAGGTCTGGAATATCTAATTGTCAGTGCCTAAGTCTGAAAAATCAGTATATTTACGCTGTAGCTAATGCTGCTCATTGCAATTCTTTCACTTCTTTACTGAGACAAGCTGAAAAGCAAAGGTCACAATTTGTTTAAGCTGCCATCGCTGAATTCATCAGGCAGGAAGGAAATGCCTTCTGCAAGAAAGAATTTGGATGGTAACTATTACATTCTCTATTGCACTTGTGTATATGATAAAATTATGCTGATTCCTGTAACTCCTCTGAACATCTTTCCCTGTCCCTGTATTGCCAGTATGCTTCCCCCCCCACACCTCCTTTACAACTTCTTCCAAATTACTCTTCGCACTTGGTGAGATCTGTTCCTTTCCCACCACTTGTCCTTCAAAAGTAGCAGTGTACCCGTTTGATTTTGGTTTCAGAAACTCCAATGTGTTCCTGTTTTTCAAATGAAATCTTAAGATTTCCATTCCAAGATTAGCATTGAAAAATGAAAGTCATCTGAATTTGGAATTAAGAGGAAAAAAGATTAAACCACTCATTGCAGAGCTGTAATTTCTGGATCATCCTTAAAAAAACAATTTTGTATAAACACATACTGGTGCAAGATTTCATTTGTTTCCATTTACTGCATATTTTATTTGGGTTGGATTTTTTCATTCTAAATTATTTTGGAGGGTCGTCTTGTGGTTACTTACAAAGCTGAGAGTGTTGTAAAGTAGTTTTCCCAAACACACCCCAAGAGGACTGGTGAGAATAGGTGTTCTTCCTGATGCCTGATAGAATCAAGGCATGCTTGTTGGCTCATGCTAGAATTACAGTCTTTCTTGGCTTCTCAAGAGTATCTGCAGCTGGCTTAGGAATCACATTGTGGGATAAAGTCTTCTCCCTCACAATAACAGCTAGCAAAGTCTTCTGAGCAGAAGTACTAAACCAAGAACCACCTGGTGTAAAAGGAAAAACTCTGAGAAATGCCACAAGCTCCATTTCAGACTTTTTAATGCCTACAGGAATGCAGAAAAGCAAAGGGAGCCTAATCCATCAAAACTGATAAAAGCAGATACAAAGACAGGCTTGGAGCTCTCTTGGGCTACTCCAGCCTTCATGCTTCTTAGTTGATGGAAAATGATCGGGAAAATGACTGTTCACTGCAGTCCTTCCAGACGTTTTTTTTTCTGGACTTCTTTTAAATCAAACAATCTCAGCTCAGAAACAAAGAAACCGTAAGCATAAAACGTAAAGCAGTTCTAACAAAGTTTCAGCATGTACTGGAGAGGGTGCTGGTGGGTATGGGGAAGAGGATACATGGCATGATTCTGATTAAGTGACTTCTAGGCAGGTACCCAAACCTGAAGGAAATCATTTGTTCCAGAGGATGCATTCAGGCAACTTAGCACTGAGTTATTTCACCAGTTGTTACCACTATGCCATGGTTGGTTGATCGCATGCATTTCTCCTGGGTGCAGGAGAAGCCGGATTGGTCCTTGCCCAGCAGCCCAACTAAGGAACTAGAGAGACCAGGAAATCGGCAGAGACAGGAGAGGGAGGGTGCAGCATCTGGCTGTAAAACTCTGTATGTTGGCCAGCTCCTTACCTAACAATTCTTGTATTATTCAGTATTGCCTTCAACAGAGTTAATTCCCCATGAGTTACGAAGTGTTATACCAAAAACCCAGATAGACAAGGTCTACTACACTTCCCTAGTTTAAAAGAAAAAAAAAAAAAAAAAAAGTTGTCTTCTCAGAGGAAGAGATCAGGTTACTGGATGCCTTCTGCTTGTATTAAATCTGTATGATTTTGTCCTTTTTTTCAGTTGCACTCAGAATCATAGAATCATTTAGGTTTGAAAAGACCTTTAAGATCACGGAATCACGGAATTTTTAGAGTTGGAAGGGACCTCTAGAGATCATCTAGTCTAACTCCCCTGCTGACGCAGGAATGCCTAGAGCACATTACTCAGGACTGCATCCAGGCTGGTCTTGAAAATCTCCAGAGAAGGGGACTCCACAGCCTCCCTGGGCAGCCTGTTCCAATGCTTGATAACCTTTTTAGTGAAGAAATTTTTCGCAATATCCAATCTAGACCTTCCCTGGAACAACTTGAAGCTGTTTCCTCTTGTCCTATTGCTTGTTATGTGGGAGAAGAGACCGACCCCCACCTCACTACAGCCTCCTTTCAGGTGGTTGGAGAGAGCGGTAAGGTCTCCCCTCAGCCTCCTTTTCTCCAGCCTAAACACCCCCTGTTCTCTCAGCCACTCCTCAGAAGGCTTGTGCTCTAGACCCTTCACCAACTTTATTGCTTTTCTTTGGACACACTCCAGCATTTCAATATCTGCCTTCTTGTGAGGGGTCTAGCTCATATCTGTAGCTGTTCTTTTTTTGGAAGCTTGTTCTAAAGCCCTGCATGTTGCTCAGCTCAGAAAAAACAAGTCTGTCATTGTCTCATATGTTGTTCCCCCTTCCCCTCATCCGTGCCTTGAATATTCCCCAGTCAGAGAGCCCTGCCTCTGCTTTGCTCAAGGTATTAAACATCCTTGCCACCAGGCTCGGAGCCGTGTGCAAGACTATGACAGGCCTAAGTACAAAGTGATGGCCTTAAGTAGGTAAATCTGGCTGCATAAACTCTTGTAAATATTGTCATACCAAGAATAGTTCTTCTGCTGCTCTTGGAATATGAAAGATAAATTAACATTAACATGGTGAAGCTATCTACTAGTAATAAATTACAGTGCTTAAATGTTTATGTATAGAACTTGTGGAGCTCTCCAATCCATAGCAATAATTTAACTGCCCCTGGGGAGAACCAGGTAGTAGTTCTTTTGCATAAGTGCTTTCAGTTGGGGTACAAAAAATAATTTATCATTTAGGGCTGTCTGCTTGGCAAGTCAGTCAACTTTCCTGCTCATACTGCAGATGAGGGAAAACCTAATATTTTTCCACCCACCCTTGGATGACCTGTTTAGTGGCAAAGCCTTGTACATCACTTGCAGGTTGACAAACAAGCCAAACCCGCTCAGCAGTATCCCCTGACACTTAACTTCTCTGCTAAGCCATGTTATTCCTGAGCTTTTCTTTGTAGAGAGTTGTGACTTTAGCAAAGCGCCGTTGTTTGCTTAGGCACTTACTGTCTGTTCAGTGTTCAGGACACAGGAAACCTCAGCTATGCCAAATTGAAGTGTTTAGAGTACATTTTTTAAAAAGGCATTCCTCCATCTAGCTGTAAACCTGTACTCTCTCTGCTCAGACTAACAAGCATGAGGAGAAATATATGAAATGATTGGGCAAATCAATCCATTCATGCTCAGTCCAACGCACAGATGAACTCTTCCTTTTTTCTGGTAGACTTAAGGAATAATCACAGCTTTAAGGTTCTGGAAGAGGGAGAAATATTTTGTGGTGCAGGGCGTCCATTAGTAGTTAGTCATAAAACTCTCCCTGTTTTGATCACAGGTTATACGTTCCATAGCACCCCTGAGTCGACATAGCTTGGGGTGGCACTTTCTAGTTACAAAATTCAGCTGGAAAGCTAACCACTTTTTGTGACCTGCCCCCTTTGTAGGAGTATGCATGTCTTCGCAGACGTCGAGAAGGCAGCGCTGTGCAGACAGCATATATGACAACTGGCATCTAACAGCTTTTTCCCCGAGTCTGTTTGATACGTACTTTCCTGCGTGCAATGGAGGCATGGTGATGCCTTTTCTTTTGTGTGTTGGATGGCAGGAGGGAGGAGCCTGGCAAGGGTTGTGCTCTCCCATATATGAGAAAGGTGAACTGGGGACACTGAGCCTGAGCAAGCAGAAGGCAGTAACAGCAGGAAGAGAGGAGCTTGTACGTTGTAGCTCCCAAGGAGAGGGGGCAGGGAAAGGGTGCATGATAGGGAGCAGCAGTGGCATAGACTAGAGCTTGCGAGAAGCAGGTTAGAACAAGCAACTGCACTTTCAGCAGCCAGTTTAACCAAGCTAGACTGAACCAGTAAGAGCGCACAACCCCAGTTCTGCAGTGGCTACATGCAGAACTGAGCTTTCTCAGTGGCTCCTCACTGTTCAGGCTGTGAAACTCTAACAAGGCTGTGCGCGGGGATGTCCGTGCCCCCCCAAACACTGCAGAGAAAGCAGTTTCTTTTTCCTTACTTCAGGGGGTCTGAGGTAGGCTGTGTAGCAGTCATCGTTAATTCCATTCTTGTTTGAAAATCCATTCCCTGAGAGGCAGGTGTTTGTTTCAGGTACATCGCTGGTGCTGACAATTTAGAGTGAAACAACATTCATAACAAGTCTCCACCATGGCTAGAACTGTTGACCTGCCAATACTAAAGCAGTTTTCATGGTATCTGAAGTAGCTAACCAAGATAGCTGGTTTCCTGATAACAAAAGTTGTCCCTGCCAGTACTGTCATGGTTCACTCAAATATGTATTCTGCTACAGGACTATGAAGAGAGGCTTCTTGTAAGTCCGTGCAGACCTGATGCATTATGCAGAACTTCATGAGTGCATGTCTCCCGCTGCTCGTGATACCACTGTTGCTGCTTAGAGCCATGAGCAGTAATGAAGCAAAAATTGCTGTGTTCTTCCAAATGAAGAGGTTTTTCTGGTGTCTCCTCACCACCCACTTCTTGTACCTTTGCATAATTCTGCAACAGTGGTTACAGTAGACCTTGGCATAGTGGAATTGTAAAAACTTTGATAACCAACGGGGGAGCTCTCAGTCACTGCAGATCCCTGAAGTACTCTGCATAGTGCTGTGCGATGCTACTCAATGTTAATGTTGACAGGCTACTGAAAACGAGGGACCTGTAACTCAGCTTAACAATATGTATAGAATGCTCATAAGACAGGAGAGCTCCAAAAGCAGTTAAAAGCACATGCCAAGAAAATGATTGGTGTATGCAAATATGCTTTTTAGCCAGTTAGCCAACATATCCTGCAATCTAGTAAAATGTGTCTGACACACGAGGATGCTTGTGGATAGTTGAATTTGAATTCCACCTGCTGGGTTTGGCCAACCAGCTATTGTTCAGCCATTGATAGACCAGCTTTGTGGTTGCTGCCTCTCATTCTTCCTTAGTAAAGGATATCGGTCTGAGCTCTGCAGCTGGCCCCTTCTGTTCTTCAAAGGAATGGGATTGGGAATGGACCCTGGAACAAGGAATATGGGGCCAGTGGGAAACAGCAGGACTGCTAGTACCGGTTATGGGTTAGGATGTTCAAGGTCTAGAAAATGGTGATGCTGGAGGAGAGAGTGGCCAACAGGACAGATAGACTGCAACAAAAGCATCCAGCAATACTGCAACTGATGGAGGTGATGCAGTAACCATCGTAGCATGGAGCTCAGTTTTGGCTGTAAAACATGTACAAAATCCTTGGTTAACGTTTAATCAGCTCAGTCCGTGGGCTGAAGTCACAGCAGCATCTGCAGTGCAGAAGTATCACAAGCTGCGGGGACATGGGGCTGGATTAGAGCTCCCTCAGAACTGAGCAGCAGCACAGTCCTTCCCCGAGAGATTTAGGAGTGTCAGCATGTTAGATCACTGTGCTTCTCTGCGGCGTACGCAAATGTACACAATAGATGCAAATAAACTCCTGAGTCCATTTTCATGTTTACCTTATTTTCCTGTATGTTATGTTTGTAAATGCTTGCTAGTTAAACAAAGCTAGTACTGCGTAGGAACATTAGGGGATCACGTACACATTTCTGGCATCGTGTCAGGCGCTAGGAGAGCCAGAGCTGAGGCAGTTATAGGTGGAGCTGTCTGAGATAGCTGCAAGTACAAGTTTCACAGACTTCTGTCGGAACATTGCCTGCAGGGCACAGATGTGATATGAGGGGATGAATACACTTCTCTCTTTGTTGTATGTTTGTAATAACATGACGGTGTTTGTTTCTGAAGCTGAGCTTTTAAAACAATGTTGCTCTTCCTCCTACAGTGCCTTAACTGCCCCGTAGCATACGAAGTGCCTAGGTGTTTAGACTGAGCCCTACTATGTCAGATGCTCATTCAATCAATGCTTTTCCTTCTTGCGTGCTAAAGCAAAGGACCAAACCAGGATGCATAAGCCACGGGGAGCATTTAGCAGGGGTTGTTGCAGGATGCCTGTGACCTAGGCAGTCGGTGGCATGCGGGATGGCTCTCGTGACCGTAACTGAAGCACGGTTCAGTGCATCGGCCTGTGCTGCTCCGGACCCCGCGGTGTCACTGCAGCCCTGCTCCTCCTGTGCCAGCTCCACTTGTTTGTGAAATAACTGTGATGGGCTTTTAGACTCTGGAGAGTAGGGACCCACTGACAATCGCTGTCCCACCGCCTTCCTGACCACGCTTTGCTTGTTGCTCTCTGACCTGGAGATTATTTTCATCACTGTCTTTTGTTTGTTTAAAGCCTGGTTTTCTTGTGCTGAATTTTCTTACGAATGTTTGTTTCACAACATTAAGGAATTTCCCACCAGAAGACAACCTCTGCCTTGTTTATTTAGACATATTTCTCTTCAATTTTTTCCACTTTAAAAATTCCATTCAATATTGGAGGCTTTGGTGATAGTAATGCAATAGTAAATGCCTTTAGAAAAAAAACCAAAACCAAAACGACAACAAACAAAACTGATTGGGAGTCTCATTTGTATACAGTAGGCCTGCTTTGCATTAAATACACCAGATCAGCATGAGTATTTTATATAAGCTTGAATTTCTTTGCATTGGCAACCAAGGAAGGACTGCCTTGGTGTTTAGAAATCCTGAGAGAAAATCCAAACAAAAGTTCAAACCACTGTCTTGTCTCCTCTACTTATTTGTCTAATATGGATACAGGAATGTTATCTGTGTTTTTAAAAATAAAAATGTAAGAGATCAAAGGACATCATAGGAACACTGGATAAACATTTATGGATTCCAATTGAAAAATAACTAAAGCTATAAAGTCCAAATAGGTAGGAGGGTCTTTGCTTCACCAAATGATACATAGACCAGTCTGACCTGTATCTTTTTCTCCTGACTAAGTGTCCTGGTTTGAGGTTTATTTTATAGCATGGTTTTCAGCAGGCCTGAGGCCAGAGAACAGATCTGAACAGGTAATGCACGTAATAAGGAGCCAGCGGTTATTTTATGACTTGAGGAGAGCAAGCATGTTCTTACATGATGTGGGATCATAATTCAGTGATACTGAAATTTCTGCCATTCTCTAATATTTCAAAGCAATTTGCATTGGAAGAAAGATTTGCTGGTTTACATTGTCTATAAATTTAAACTCTTTATTGCACAATAAAGCATTATTTATTTTTGTTATTGGTTATCTATTTTTCATTATTGGAGTTGGTTGTGCCTTTACTGTAAGAATTTAATCCCTTGTCTTAAAAAAGAATCCTGTAATCTACTTGGGATGGGTTTCCTTCTCAAAAAAAAAAAAAAAAAAAAAAAAATTTTTGGGGAAGAAAAAAAAAA
>VYXH01003334.1:135529-170613 GCA_013397275.1 Burhinus bistriatus
GGGGGAAGCAGATGTTGAGAGACGCCTCCCATGCTATCCCCCTTAATAAAATTAAAATACAGGAACGTTATGAAAAAGTGCAGTGTGCAACTCTATTACCAAACTGTAATGGTATTTAAATGCAAATTCCCAAACTCAGCACTCTTTTGTCTCCATAGTTAATATTCCTTGTCTCCTGTTATGCATACCTTAATATCCTGTGCTGAAAGCAAATGCCAGATCTTACCCAGGTGAGCAGCTACACTGAAAATATTTGTCATATGAGGACCATCACATATTTTGACTGGGGACACCATCTGTAAATTCTGTGTGGCAAGGCATTTAATCTGTACGTGACAGATTCTGCGTCCTTGCTGTGATTTTTAAATTTAAAAAAAAAAAAAAGGAATAAACTACTAGTAGATTTAGGTAAAATAAGCTACCTTCGCTATAATCAGTAACCTTGTAGCACTCAACTGGGGTTATTGTTAGTGAAGATACTTAGATCCATTGTTTTCTTACTCTATTTGGAGGCCCAGCTAATAAACTTTTATGAGCTATAGTTTAGATAATGTTAGGAAATAGCTTGTCTGCAACTAAAATTATCTCATTGTTTGAAACAGGCAGGGACAGGTTTTGGACTTTTCTGCATTAGTCTATTTGCTGTAAAAAAAGATCTTATCTTTCAAGTATTATGGAACTGCGCGTTAGATTTCTGGTTTTATACATGGAAATACAGTAGATCTTGCTTCTTGATGTGTGGCTGCATATGAGTACAATAATTAATGATTTAGTTCATAAGAAGAGAGATCTACGGAAAAAAGCTGAAAAATGTTTATATTCTGTTGGGGGTTTTTTTAAGAGATTCTCAGGTTTATCTGGGTCAGTATCTTTATGATTGTTAGAAATGTGTTTCCTTTGATGTATTCCCATCACAACTGGGATTAACTGCATTCTGGAGGCTGAGTGTAAATTCATTTACATAGTAAGTCAGTGGCAGAACAAGACTACAATCTAGGTCTTCTGCGTTATCCATCTACCTTGAATTCTAAGAAGCAAATGGTGACTTATTTCTAGTCATCTTGATTTTGTATAGGTTTATAGCCTAAGTCCACGGAAGCCTCCTCCTTTCTGATAGCCTGAAGAAAGCTGTTTACTTAAAAAGAGGTTGTACACTATTAGCAAACTGAAATATGCTGCATGCATGGATACCACTAATGAAAGAGTACTTTCTTCATTGAGGTTTTTTGCCATTAACATAATATACTTAGTATCTTCTGGTCAGTTATAGTTAGGTAAGATGATGATTTTTGTACAGTATTGTTATTTTTGCAGTGCTCCGTAAAAATTTCTTCTTGCTGATGGTAGCTGAATTTCAGGGAATTACTGTTCTCATGAAAAATAATGCTCTCAAAAAACAGTACTAACTGTCAGAGATCCATGGTTTTAGGCAGTCATTCCTAGTAGGAGTTCACACTGTGTTCAAACAAGTTCAGTGTTGTTTGCACTGACAATGTACCAAGTGAGTGCTCCACCCAAAAGCAGAGCCCAGGTCTTGGAGAGAACACTGCTGAGCAAAGGCACAGTCAGGAAAGAGCTGGAATTTGTGATGTTCAGAACTATTGTTCAGCCCCACCATCTCCATCCCAAAACCCTCAAATTTTCAAATTCAGGGCTTTGATTCAGGCTGACTTTTCACTGATGTTGGTTGTCTTCAAACGAATATGTTTTTACTTTGTTCTTCTTCTGTTAAGAACTGTTAAAAGAATTCAGCTCTCTTAAATGTGCCTCCCTTCTGCTATATATTTCTTAATTGAGTTCTTGGCATAAGGAGGGGAGAAACTGTTTCTAGCTATTAGAGTAGCTGTGTGAACTGGGAAAGCCTCCAACTTGTAGAGATATATTTAAAGGCTTCAAGAAGATCCAAATTTCCAAATAACTCTTACTCCTTTGCTTGGTCAGCTGTCAGTATTTGATAAATAGGGTGGTACTATTGTCAATATTTAACAGCTCAACACAAATATTATTCTTCATACATTGTAAAAATAATATATGAAATGCAAATCAAGTGCTGTATTCTACAGTTTGGTAGTAGCAGAAGCAAGTGATAAAATCTCCCTTGCCTCCATACAAAGGCATAGAGAGGGTGGAAGATGTTACCAGTGGCAACAGTCTTCCCTGCTGGGAAACAAAACAGTGAGATTCCTCACTCCTCCCACCTAAAGTCATGTCCCAAGGAGGGTTCTGTGATAGAAGTTTGTTGTGAAGTGTTTCTGAGTAAGAAACAGCAAGGTATGACTATTAATTCTTCAGTAACCGAGCTCTTCCTGTCTCCAGCAGCGTGGTCAAGGGACCCCTTGAACTTCTCTGCAGTCATATATTGCAATACAAACACAAATTATTTCTGGAACTTTCCCTATATTTGGAGAAATTCCTCCCCAAAAGCCAGCATTTTGCATCGGGTTACTGGATGGAGCAGCCTCCCTGTCCGTAGTCATGTGCAAGATCACTATGGCGTTATACTCGTTTAGAAAATCAAGATGCAGTGTAGTCAATGTGAGACGGGTTTAATGAGTCTCGGAAGTAGGCCTGGACGTCACTTCGCAATCCTGTGTTCCTAAATGGTTTCCCATGATTTTAAATCTTTAGAAACATATCATTATGTAAATGATTTGATACAATAGCCAGGAGAATACTATTTTTTTAACTGAAGGGGAGAAATCGAGTGTAAGATGGCTCAGGCACAACCATGCTCAGCAAAAACTGAGGTTAACTCTCAAGGAAGGATCACCACCGCTCAGCTCGGCATGCCTTAGCAATGTTACTTTTATTGGTCACCACCACCCACACAAAACAAAGGATAAGGACCTGAGCCAGTTTAGTCGGGAGACTTTCAAATCCAGCATTGTTTCGGGTTTGGCTTTGGTCCAGTGTAAAATGCGTTTTGTGTGTTCCTAGAGCCGCCCTGTAGAGAGGACCCTGAGGTACCAGGAAACAGGTCAGTTACTAGAATTGTAGTTTGCCGGTTGCTCTGTAAATGAGTGTGAGTAAATCTAGCAAAGAAACACAAATAACAGTAAAACATCATTACTCAGTTTTGTCCAAAATGGTCAGACTGCTTTACCGTTAGTTAAAACTAGTTCTTCCTCAAATCCTTTACTAGGATTACTGCATTGTTAATGTGTTTCAACTGTCATCCAGAAAAGTCAGTTCTCAAAGCCCATTCTATCCTTCTCCTTTCCACCACAGAGAGTAGTGCTGCATTGAAAACTAGAAAGCTGAGCAATCTTGACTTCCAGGCTGAACACTCTTAAGCACACCATGTTCCTGTCCATAGGTTCTATTCCAACTTTAACTTTTTCATTAGTCACAATAGAGCAATGGTACTGTCTCTGCTCGTGAAGTCCTTTGAGATCTAATGATTGATAGTACATATTTCTAAATAGCTAAGACCTTTCAGAATTAGGCAAATATCACATCAGTCACAAATCAAATTAAAAAGAAAAAAAGAGGTAGAGATGTAAAGATTCCCTCTCAATGAATCCGGGCTACGTGTGTACCTGAAGTGGTTGCACTGAAATTGCCCTTCAGCTTCTGTGAATCAAGTTTTTTCAACCTCCTCTAATTCCAAACACCAAATCTAGGATGCTAGACAGGCGGAGAACGTAAGGATGGGGGAAGCATTTAAACTGGACTTTTCCAGACAAGGACTGAAACACAGATGGCACGTTATCCTGAACAGTTAAATCCTGTACTGTACTAATTCTGTTGAAGTATTGCATTTCAGTCTAATGTTTTCTCTAGGGTGTAACTCACATATGTCTTGCAATATTTGTCTGATTATTTTAGTGTGGTCTGATTCTGTTAGAATAAGTCTACTAATTCTATTTGAATTAGTAGCAGCTACAGCTGAGAATACGAGTTTGTTCAAAGGAAAGAGGCATGATATTAATTTTCATTAGTTTTTTTCTATAGGACTTCATTATTTGAGAAAACAGAATAATAATGATTTCCTTCAGGAAATATTTGCAACCTTTGCAATTTTTATATCATACGCGAAGATATCAAAGGTTACTATTCAAGCGTAGCCAATGAGCCGTGGGCTGCTGGGGAAGACTTTGCGCATGTCCATGCACTTCTTGTCAATGAAGAAGGAGTTTGCCTTCACAGAAATTTCATGTTCCAAGTTTGATTTGTTGAGGAGAAGCATCTGCAGAGTATCATGGGCTTCTTGCAGACGTCGCTTTAAGGTCTGTAAGGTGTCATCTATAGTGTAAACTTCAGTGACAAGCCTGAAAAAAGAGAAGGGGACAGGTTGTTCACATAACTTTAGCAGTCCCTTACCACATTCTTTTTTTGACAATGGACAGGTCATGCTTTCAGGCAGGATTTGACCAGCTGTCCTGGACTGAATCAGTATGAAACCTATTTGCCAAACTAGCTTATATAGCACCTATGAGAAGTGGCGGTTTCTTGCTCGCATTGACCTTCAGCAGCAGATTAAGCCATTCTGCTTTGATACATCTTTCCGGTTGCTGTCTGCTTCACTTGCAGCCTCTAATTTGTGTAGCATGGCTGTGTTGAGCACTTCCATGTGGTCCTGTAGAATATGTTTCAGGTGGATGTTACTGGAGAGTGTTGGTGTAGTTCATGAGAGCTTAAACTTGTGCAGCAGGATGTGCTAAACAGTCTACACTTGGCACAGAAGCATGTTAATCGGAACAAGAATCGCTTGCCAGAATAACCATTGAATGTGGAGCTCTGAAATCAAGATTTTCTGTGAGCTGATATTAGCCACGTTTCTTCCAGTGGCTTGTCAATGGAGATGTGGCAAATCTTCTTGTAGAGTCACTGAGCTGGTAAACTCTCTTTGATACTGTCAACTTTGTGTTTTGTCTAATGTGCTGTTAATTGTTCAGTGCACTACAGAACATAAGAAAGACTGATTTTTCCAGAACCCACTTTAACTTGTTTTGGGATAGTCCCAGTTGTTTCAGCACAGAAAAACTAGACTTTATTAATTTGTTTTCTGTCTAATCCTTTCAACTACAAAGTTGGCAGCACACACAGAGAACAAGTGCCAATATCAGCACTTCCTTTTAAATAAACAGCAAACTCAGATAACATTTACATGTTACAAAGTAGTAGTTCATTTGATATTTTCTTTCCCTATTACAGTTGAGCGATTAGGCTGAATTCCTTCTTGCTCTAAACCACATGAAATACACTAAACAAATTATTTAAAAGAAAAAAATCCTTAAAAAAATGAATTAGCAAATGGTTTTACATTCTTAGATAGGATTTTGTCTCTAAGAAAATACATTTTATTTGAGATGTGAGCTCAGCCAAAAACTGTGATAGAAGAAAGTGTCTAAATTTCAAATACCCTGTCAGAATTTCTATTTATAATTACAGTTACGATGAACAATAACATTTAATGATCTGGATCAGGTAAAGCATCCAAAATAACCTGATCTGGATTAGGGAGCTGTGGTAGAGGAAAATTCATATGCATTTGAGGAAGAAGAACAGGATATGGTAATTATCTGTCAGTATAACTACATCTAGTAAAAAGTGTATTTGTATAAACATTTTGGTTAAAATATTAGAAATCATATTAGACTGACAGAAAACTTGTGTGTATGTTAAGGCTAAAATACTTCTGAATGTGAAGCTCTCATGTAACCTAGAAGCTAGTAGGAGTTCAATTGATTCAGAACACCTATGTACTTTTTGGTTTTAAGTATGCGTACATTAATGTCCTTTCGCTCTAATTGAAGAAAATATTCAAAGATATTCTGACGTTCCATGACTTTAAATGAAGATTTCAAACTTTTTTAGACAGGATCTTTTGGAACATTAACAGCAGAACTGGCAAATGTGAGAAGAAGAAAGGATAATGTAACACTGCTTCAGCACATTTTTGATCCTAAATCAAACAACTTTTCTATCTTGGATACATGCAGTCCTGCTGACAGGACCGATACCAATCGTAATGCTGCAGAAGTTTTTGTGGAAGAGATCTTCAGGGAGGTATTAGGGAAAGAACAAGACTCAGAGTGAGTATAAGACTGGAGTTGTGTATTAATATTTAAGGCCATCTTGTTTTGGTTTGTTTTTTTTTTTAATAAAATGCTGATACTAGCTTATTTGCATACCTAATTGATGGTGTTGTGGTAGCTGAAGTGCCAAATGATCTGCTGCCATAGTAAATGTAACTGCTAAGGGAGTGCTACAGTGCAATCAGAAGTTTTTCTGGTTTCTCACAGCTGAATGCCTGTATCTAGAACAGGTGTGATTTATGTGATATAAAAAACCACGTGAATAAAACTATCTAAATAGATATAAAAGAATTCACATCCAAAACAATATTTTGTGACAGAACGGATGTGGAGAGCAGAGTGTGAAGCTGAAATCTAATATGTGGATATGCCAAAGGAAATGTCAAGATCCGATTAAGGAGGTACGAGGCTGAAAAAAAGATAGATTGCATTGTACAATTTATGGTTTAAGGAGTTAGAAAAAGTGAAAAGATGCTAGTACAATAAACTATGATTTATTGCCCCTTCCTTGTTTGAATAGAAGGTTTTTGAGCTGATAAAACACTGTTCAGGAAAAATAATTAAATACTCAGTTTAAAGCATTATGTACTTCATTAATCTCACTGTATGTTAAGCTGTTATATACAGTGGGATTTTATTATAAAAATATTCCCTCTATTTTTGTCTCTACTTTTCATAAAAATATGCAAAATTTTCTTACTGGACTGTGAAATTCAGCTAAGAGAGGAACCCTGGTGCAGTATTTCTTGAAAAAAAAAACCCGGAATATTTTGAAGACAGTATTTGAAATAAGATGTACTCAATAGGGTTCTTTTGGAACACTGATGTGTTCCAACTGGATTGGAGGAAGATAAATGGGATTAAAATTCAGAAGACCCATATTCAGTCATTAGGGAAGGCAGGCTAGTATCTCAGACACCTTCTTGTATATCCAGAAAGACACAATACACACTGTACAGTGGATCACAGCACAGGGATCACCAAGCTGATGCCAATGTTTGCTGGGAAGCCCCCACAGCTATGTAACCTAAATGTATGCCAAATGAGCTAACCTGTACAAAGATGATAGTGGAATCACTATAGAGCTGAAAATTAGCTAAGGCAGTAAGGGATGCTGCCTCATTCTTATTTGCAATTAAGGAGCTTGACCATTAGATAGTTTTTTGCATCAAAAGGCAGAATTTTGTCTGGGATAACATGTTTCTAAAATTAGGTATTTCCTAAAGTGAAATCTTGTGTTTCATACAGAATGGAATTAAAATAAATTCCTAAGTCCCAGCTCAGACATGAGACTGAATCCCAAAAGATATCAGCCACCAACAAGCAACTGAGCTCTTAACAGTCCTGGGATAGGGACTCTAAAGGCAACTACACACATTGAACATTAGATATTTTGGCCCATTATTTCAACATTAGCTACTTGGATTTTACTTCTTTCTCCCAGAATTTGTACTGCAATGTAGTGAATGCAATTCTCATCAAACTGATTCACACTGTCATTAAATTTCCTGTTCTTGAGTGTCTGATGAAGGAAGGGACGGAGTAGTCTGGCCTTTACTTACTGAAGCTGAGGTGCATCACAACAAAGTTCTATATAGGGTCGTTTAGTTCTTCCCTCCAGGCGGGTCTGAGCCACTTTCAGTGGGTACTCCTTTGCCTTTATGGATCTCTCCAGTAACAGGATTGTGTCTTCTGTTTGGAAGATTTCTTGAAGTATCTGAACAGAGCAGAACATTTTTGTAAGCCTCAGGTGCATACAAAATCAGAACCCACTCCTGCTTTTAAACACTCTTATTGGAACTGCTTCCATTCTGGCATGTCGTTTTGCTTAATTTAGGAGAGGAGATCACTATAAACTCACATTAATCAGATGGATTTGTATGATGTTGGCTTGATCTTGCCATTTCTTTAAAAGGACATAGCATAATTAAATCTCATAGGAGAGCCAGAAGGAGGGAGCTATACACTCATACATCCCATGAAAGCATTTAATGAAGTTGTTCCTGGAAAACAGGCAAACAACTTCCACTAAAAAATGCACCATCTCTTTCCTATTATAAAATTAAGAAATTTGTAGGCAAATTGGAATATAAATGTATTACAAGCAGAAGAGAAGCACTGAATTATTGTGATCGGGGGAATTCCAACTGTGTTTTTGTGATAAAGCCATTTTCATAGAGGCAATGTTTATAGCTCTACAGGGACTCATTTCCATTTTGCTTCATTATCTAATTTTTCTCCTAAATAAAAAAAATCTGCTGCTTGATCTATGAACATTTTGCAAATATGAAATTCCAATAAACTGCCATTTTCATTTAAACCTTCATTCAATTCTTATTTCCTTTTGCCTCATGAAAATTCAAAAGCAATCAAATATATCCCCTCTGAAATTGTTTCGTACTCCAAGTATTTTGGGGACATTTGCTGCAAGAACATAAGAACACAAGTCATATTTTCATACTGAAACTACATTCTCAAAGTTTTGAAAACTCTACTGGGAGCTGTAGAGGGAAGACCAAATTCCTTTAAAGGCTTATTTTCTGTAAATGGAGAAGATACGGAGTGAAACATCACCAAAAAGGAGACACCCATGGAATTAGTATAGCATAGTTTTTAGTCACAGTTCATGTTATCATACAATCATATTATCCCTGAGAATCCTGTAAGTGCTTCTTATATGTTTTAATCTGTATGAAAAAATGAGAGAAATTGCAAGGGAAAAGTTTTGCTCAGTCTTAAGAAAGGAAGAAGGGAGAAAATGTTTATATTCAGGTCACATTTCCCAGCTAATTGATGATTGTTCCTTTCATTGATCAGAATTCATTACAGCCAATGTGTTGAACCTGTTCAAGCTTTTGCTATAGACAGCTTTAAAATGGAAGAGAACAAATTGAACTAATGTAGTTTCTCAGCCAGTCTACTAAAATCAATGCAATTTGAATTTCAACAACCACTAAAAATGGCGTAATGTGATTTAAATTATGTTGCTATTTAGATCTTGCTTACACACTAAGTTGTACTAGGTTTGTTAATGATGTGTGTGGTTTGAAAATTCAGGTAGTTCCTGCTGCTGAAAGGTTATTTGTAGACAACACCCCAAAAGTGAAGGATGCCAGGAACCTGCACCCCAGTCCAAATCCTTAAGGGCCTGTTGACATTATCTAGTAGAGCAATATGAAAGATCTCCCAGGCTAGCACTGTCCAAAACAGTTCAGCCCTTACAGCAATGCAATTTTCCAATAGATTAATCATCTTGGACCCTGAAGCAGCAGCATATAAACATGACTGTACTGGTTTGAAGCCAGGTCTCCACACTGTACTGATCCTTTTGGGTCCAAGGCTGGTTCACACAGAGCTAGCTTGAGACCATCTTCACCCAAAAAGAAGCTTTAATTGCTTATAGTCTGCAGGGGAAAAAATCTGGTTTGTTATGAAGGGAACACAGTATAGAAGGAAGTGAAGCTAATGGTAGTAAATTCCTCCCTATAATTTTATTCTGCAGTGGTTCCTTCTTAAGTACATAATCACCATAAGCTAGCTGTGTTCTACAGGGAATGTTTATGCAGGTAATCCATTTTGCTATTTGTTTTGCAGTGGAACTACTTATGACAAGAGTGCATTGTTAGATACATCATTTTACATCTTGTCTATGATTTTACCAGTTACGCACACTTATTTCTGTAGATAAAAACCAAGGGAAAGAGACTTAATGAAGTTAAATGTCTTCGTTACGCATCAAGCCCGGATCCTTTCTTTCCCTCAAAACACCAAGGATTTGGGTCTTCTGCTGTTCAAATGCAGAATTTGACTAGTTTGTGCTGTCGCCAGAACTCTGCTATTTATAACCTCACTGAGAGAATCCAGTGTGTGTTCATTTGTACATGACAAAGGTGAGGTCCAGCTCCTAGGTAGGCTGCTGGTGATGAAGGGAGAGTTTTACGAGCCCATCAGTCCCAGCCTTTGCTCCCACTGTTCACCTTCATTGCTAACCAAAATCATCAGCCTGTGGGGATGTATCAAGGCTGTGACGCAAAGAATACGCAGTGCTTTTAGAGGTCACCCGCTGCTTAGCAGGGTCCTCCTTTCCTGTGTTTATGTTACAGCTTCTGTCACTACAGCAGTGTTTCCCATGCTACGCCTCACTGTGTTCAAGTGAGCCAAATTCACTGTGGTGTAGTTCTGTTACCTGCAGTGGGTGAGGTGAGTATGGTGAGGAGGATGTTGGCTTCTTACATTAATTCTACTTACAATTTGGAGCAAATTGTAAGCAGATTTATTTCTTTTCAAAAAAAGGTGTGATTCAAAGTAAAAACAATGAAACAAAGCAATATGTATCTCAACCTAGTAAGAATTGGGCAAAGTTACGTCTTAGTTTCAGAAAAGACTGAGGGGGAGGTTATTTGTTTTCTGCTTATGGTGGAACAGAGGGCTTCTACTCTCAGTTCAGATTCTGGGTAGGACCTTTGTGGTTCAGACTTTGAGCTTTATTGGTAGTAACACTTTCTTGGGCAGCAGGGGGAAATGGTGATTCACCTTTGTGGAGCGAATCTATCAATGAAACAGTGCAACTAGAGCAGCCCAAAGCACTGGGTTAGTTCCCCAGAGCGATGCCACAGTTTAGAAATGTGCTCATGTTATGGTAAGCATGTAATGTAGTCACTGTGCTGATACTTTCTGTCCTGTGATAATATGAATCAAAATAATTTAATTTATTCAGTGAGTAGAGTCAGGTTACAAGATCTTTTACACTTAGTGCTAATTGTTCTAATCAGGTTAGAGAAGAGGAGGAAATAAATATTTTCTGTGAGAAATTTTTTTCCTGCCTTCTTTGAAAGCAGTATAGGTATCTCATGTTTATTCCGCACATGGAAGGAAAGCAGGAAGCCATGAAAGGGGATGCAACATGTGCACAGAAACATACTGCAGCAGACTGTGGGAGCATTACACAAATTTGTAAGAGGACCAGGGAATAAATTTAGTAGTCTTTAGTATTTCAGATCACAGTGCCACTGCTTTGCCACAAATCCTTACTGTCCAAGGATTGCCTATAGCAAACCATGGCCATTCCAGTACTATGGGACAATGCTTCTGTAATGGTTGGGTGCCCTTTACTCTTTCATTCTGCTTGCATGAAAAAATAAATTACACATCAGGTGGGTTTTTTTTAAGATGTATAAGGAACAAGCTGGTTATAGTACAGACAACGTTGAGCAGATTGCCCGTGTATAAACTGTCCTGTCTCTTGGAAAGACCATTTTCTTTTAAGTTCAGCTAGCAGAGAGAACTTTGAGTGGTTTTCTGAACCCACACTTTTCTCAAATCCTCTTCTGATGCATTCATATGTGGCCAGTGTGCAAGTACAACAGCCAGGCCACAAACCTATGCATTTCAAATTCTGTAGTAGTGTTTCAAGTGCATGAATGTTGGTAATCATCAAACGTGAGATTTGTTTCTGTTCCTCCACAGCACTTATTGTGCTGTGCTGTGAGGCAGCACCTCGCTGGGCCTCATTGCCCGCTGTACACATACTAAGGGAACGCCAATGGGTTTGCTGGCACAGAAGCAGGAGACTGTATTCTCCTTTCTTTTTAGAATGCTAAGTCGTGTATGCACCTCCCTCATAAATAATAGCATAGAATTGACATCGGACAGTAGTGGTCTTCTATCTAGAAGTGACTCAAAGTTTGTAGAGCTCGCACAGCCTGCAAATTCACACAATGTCAGTGTCCAAAAAGGGCAAGCCCTGAAGTCTAAATAGAAAATGTTTCTCTGTCTTCAGAATCCAGTAGTTCAGTAGTCATGAAACGACAGCTTTTATCTAAAAGGCACTGAAAACTCAGTTTTGTGTACAAACTTTTTAACATTTTGTGTCACCACAATGTGCAGTAACTACACTCCCGTGCTACATGACTTCCCTATGTGCTCTGGTATCCTGCTGATAAAGGTAGGAGTCGTCTGCCAGCACATTACGCGCAACCAAGGCAATTGACTAGTGCTACTGAGCAAACCCCTCACTCATTTGCTAAAGAAAAATATTGTTTAAACCTGCCTGTGAAGTCAAAATTCAAATGTGAAATTATACATCCATCTTTAAGCTCTGCTTGGCTGCATGTAAGTGGATGTGGTTTAGGTTCATTATGTGTTCTCAAATTTTTTTCTTACTTTTTTTTTCTTTTTTAAAAAAAAGCGCTGTTGAGCCATACAAAGAAAAATGTCCTCAGGGGAACCACCTCCAACACATTGCAGAAGCTTTGTACAAACCATCTTTGATTACTCATTCTGGCCACACATTGGATAAAATGATTTAGATAATCTGATGTACATAAACGGATTGGTGGGGAGGATCACCAGATAGTGTTGCACCAGTCTACGTCATTTCTGGATGACCTCCAAAGGCAGGAAGCAAAAACAACAAATGCTAAGCAGCATGTTCCTAAGAGCATGGTGAGGGATTGGCTAGAGCAGCTGCCCATCCGGAAACTTTCCCTTCCAGGACATGAGTAAAGTTTTGTGCTGCAGCATTCTTGAAAGCTTGTAGAAGACTGCACTCTCACTGTTCTCTCACTTCACCAAGGCCATGATTATTATAGGCTGGATACAGTAAGACAGAGAGAAAGAGCCATTGAAGTCACACATGTTTCATCATGTAATCAGGATAGTCTTATGGACAACATAAGCATTTTTAAAATGCTACAGTCTGACAGCTATCCTTGTTTGTTTGCTCAGTGTTTAGTATCCGAATGCAAAAAGCAGCAGCCTGGTAACATGATGGGAGGAAAATGCTTGTGCCTCCTCATTTTGTAAATTCCCATATAGTAATATATTGCATCTCAGCCAGCATTTTAAACTTTTTTTCATTCATGTTTCCATGTCTCATCCAAATTATTTTGTAAAAGTTACATTTGTTGAGGTTGTCATACGTAATTGAATGAATAGCATAATTGTGACTGATTTCACAATTAATTTTAGGGTACGTGACCACATTATTCCAAAGTAAAACTATGCTATCTTGCAATCTTTGGATTACAAGTATAATCCAGGTCTCAAATCTGACATGGATTTGGACCTGACAGTTTTTACTGTCATGTCATAGCCAAATTCTTGATAGAGATTACCACGTTCCTTGCTCTTGTTTGTTTCAGGGTTTATTTGTTTCTTTTGAAGCTTAGTTGCAGGTCACTGTTTTATGACTGATCGAGTTTTATTTTTAATCAGATGGTGGTGGGAAATAGTCCAAGAATCTTTTAAAAAAAGAAGAAAACCACATTTAAAAGAAAAAAATCACACTCACCAGAATGTGACATCAGCAGGTAATGCATTCAGATAATTTAACTGTGTTGAAGCAGAGTTAGAATCATTCTGAGCAGTAACTTTTGTGCATTTGTTGTGTAAACTTATATGGGATGACTGAGTTTCATAGTTAAGAGAAGCAGCAGTTTAGTTTGCGCCCAGGGAAAATGTCTTCAAACTGATGCATTGCACAATTCATCAAGCAGATCGGGAGTGGAGATTTGTCCGGATTTGGGAATATTGCAAGCTTTTATTTATAAAGCTTCATAACAATGGGAATAGGGCTGGCATAAATACCATCAACAGATCTGAAAGCTAAAGCATACTGTACGTTTTATGCATGCCAAAGGATACCTATTTTATATTCCCAACATTTTCTTTATAACTGTTTTAAACAGGACATTTTCACAGAAAAGAGGAAACTATCAGAATGTAAATCTATACTTTTAAAACAAAGAAGGCTTTAAATATACATCTGGACACTTAATCTGTGTCCTTACACAGATTGGTCTATTTAGTATAGATTGAAACAGAGGACCCTGGACCTTTCGTTTCGTAGTTATAACAGTTTACAATCTTGCAAAAATCCTCCTTCCACTGAATTCCAGTATGCATTTTGTACTTTAATCTCTGAAAATAATCTAATCAATTTCACATTTATATGCAATCAGTTTCTATTTAATTTTTCTACTGGTTCTAAAAATGTACAGGATGTGTATTTTAAAACAGCTTTATTAAAATTAAAGGGGGGGGAAACATGGGATCATTTAACTTGGCCTGGGTTTTCTAAAATATTTTCAAAATAACAGAGGAAGCAATAACTATAGACAAGGAAACGCTTAACTCTTTGCATACCTCCTCGCTACACTTAACTACCGAAGAACAAGAACAAGGGCCGTTTCTCCTCCATTTCCCACTGTATTGTGCTTTCAGATGCTGCAGGACCAGCAATTTTAGAGTGAATAATCATTCAGGAGAACAAAATTAAGTGCTATTTTCTTAACGTATTTTTGCCAGCCCTGGTCAAAATAACAACAAAACCAGCAGTTTGGGCCTTCTGTATGCTCTGTTTTGTCTCAAGTTACCTCATCTGAGAGAAGGGTATGCATCCCTTTAATAGACAGAAGATGTCTCTAGAAAGAGATGGTGCCAGAGAGAAACTGCTATGGCTCATGCAGCTACTCTATAATACTGATTCTTATCAGGAATTAGATTCTTTTTAGTCATTAATGAAATTTCAACCCAGTCACGGTAAGCTGAATTTGTCCTGACTTTAGACTCAATGCAATGCATTTATCTCATGATCCTTTAGGGCCTGAAACTGCTTCGAGAAAAGCTACTCCATATGTCCATCTCGGTTTCCCGCAAGACAGCGCTTTCTGAGAATTAGGAACAGTTTTATAAATATATTTGAGCACTGCTGCCTTGAACTAAATCCTGTTTCCTTTGCCAAGCTTATATGAATTGCCTGAGTGCAGATGGGTTGCAGGGGAAGGAGCAGTGATAGTAGCAACCACCTCAGTTTCTCATACACAGATGTTGTGGCAGAAAGAAGTTATCTTCTATGTCAATGCCAGCAAAGTCTCACATCCATTCTATCCGGGCTGCCTTTACTTAGCAGCTGTGTGTCCTTCAGTGTGAGAAGAGATTTCTGTTATTTTGCAAATAAAAATAACTGGATTCATGACAACCTGAATACATCCTGATGCACAATGGCTGTCACTTGATTATGATAACTCTATCCTTCCACATTTCATGTTCCCCTTAGGCTAATCCATGAAGTGGAACATTGCTACATGTTTTCTCTACTTCCCCATGGTTCATACTTCGATGTAGTCTATGCAAGTCTTTATGATTTCATCCCATTAAGCAACAATTTTAGGAGTCAGAAATCTGGTTTTGTCTTCAAGTGAGTGCCTTAGCTATCATCTGTAGTTTCTCTTGGTTTGTAGGCAAAAGTCTGTTCCTAGCTTAAATAACTATTTACTCATTCAAACAGGTTTTTCCAGACAAGTTTGAGCTGCCTACACCAACCAGCACATACCTTCCTAACCACTTCTGAGTCACTCTTCATTAATCATCTGAAAACTTTACTCTCAAACAGGTTCTGATACTAAATGATAAGATTAACTGTATACCCAGCCACCAGGGACAGGCGTGAAAAACTGTAAATAACTGAGATTTTAAGGCACAAAAAGAGGAAGGAAAAAAGTGATCAACAAAAATATATTCAAACAGTTATGTGAGGATACATTGGGGTCTGAGATGAAAGCCTTTGTGGGGCAAGTGCCACGGGGAAGGGACTGCCTCTGCTATACGCATACTCCTTCCTGCAGCTCACAACACTGCTGTACCTCTGCTGCATGCTTCTTGCATGGGCACCTCCCATTGTATTTTAGTATTTCTTTATGTTCCTGTTCAGAAGAGCAGGCTGTGTCCTTTTCAACAGCCATAGGAGGGCTCCTTTCAGAATTTCTCAGATAAGTTTGAAAACTATTTCAGAGGCTTGTAGGCAGTTTCTGGGTTTATTGCCACTAAGGTTTTCCCAGCTTTCATTCTATATTTTATACTAATTATCAAATTAAGTAGGTTCATCCCTTGAATTAAAAGAAAGTTGTGTAATTATAAAATGTAATATTTACTTCTAGCCACCATACAAACATACTCAATAGCTGCTAAGACAGGAAAGGTTTTTTTCTTAAATTTATAAATAAAATTATAAATAAATTTATATTTATAAATAAATGTAAGAAAAATAATGTGTGAAGGATAGAGACTCTGAGGGGGTAACTTATTTAAGAGATGGAGTAACTTACTAAACCAAAGTTCTATAGGCTCTTCAGGTATGGAGTAAAAATATACGAGGCAAAAAGGAAAGTGAGAGTTAATTTCCATCATATATTGATGTAATATACTGCCTTTTCACCCCCCCAGGGGTAAAAAAAACCCCTGGAGCTGTTTCTAAAAGCACACATTTGCAGTGAACTGAATGGAAATACTCAGAATCATGGCTATTTGTTTATTGGAGTGGGTGGTTATTTTTTCATGGTCCTACTAAATATGTTATCTATTTTTCCAGCATCTTTCTGATGCCTCTGCTCCCGGGTAGTGGGATAGCAAGGCTTGCAGGAAGGGTGGTGCTGGGTACTCTGCCTCTGGGCATAGAAACACTTCTGAGTATAATACAGGTGTTGGAGCTGGCAGAGATAATCTGCTATTTAGGTATGGTATAAATACTGGACTATGAAAATGTCAGTTGCTGTCTGGTCTGGCTGGTTCCCAGAGCTAATGTGCATAAACATCCTGCCCTATTGGTTATTTCCAGGAGACTGAAGCCAAGGTAACTATTTATGTTAATATTAACTTTATGGAAAAGAGATGCAAACATATTAATAAGGGGCTGGCACCATGATTAAAGGTTTTCCTTCTTTTTCTAAAGATTTGTGTACTTTTACACCAGATGTAAAATACATTTACTATAACGTCTCTTGGCATAAACTGAGTGTTTCTGGAGGCATGCTGAAGACAACATACTACCCTCTTGTACACTGAATTGTGTACACTATATTTTCTGTTTACTAGCCTAAAAATCTGGTCCTAGAGCAGCTCTGAGCCTGACCAGAGTCACACATTGTGATGAGACTCTTGCAGAATATTTGCATCCCCCAACAACCACATGCTCTGTGGGCCCAGTGATGATGAAACACAGTGGAGCTGTAGTACCTTTTTTGGTTTGTGATCTAACCCTTGCCAAATACCTAGCTAGGGCTTCTGGGCTTCTGCCTCCAGCACCTCCTATTTCCAGCGTTCTGCTATCCAAATTCTGGATGAACTTTGCATTGTCATGACCCAGATTATTCCCAGAATCAAGTAAGATAAATTAATCACAGACTTGTGCAGTTGGGACAGAAATTAAGTGGGATGTTTTCAATCTTAGGGTCAGAAAGCAGTCTTAGTTATGCACTAAGTCTGCACTGCCTGCAAGTCACACCAGTCTATCCTGTAGGAATTCCTCTTTGTAAGCCAGTGCCTGCAGAGAGATCAGAGCTTTCAGGGAGAACAGTAATCTTGATTTTTGAGTTCCTGGTACTAATGAAGCCATCTATCTGTGGTAAGCTGTTGCAGTGATTAATTCCTTTGCTCTGAAAAAGAAGTGCGTATGTTTTCCATCTAGATTTGTCTGGCTTTTGTCTGGCCACTGATCCTTCTTTTGGATTTGCCTGCTTAAGCAAAAAAAGTCTTCTATTACGATTCTTTTTTATTCTGTATAGATACCTGTGGGTTTAGCAAGTTCTCTGCCCCCACCCCAACTGTTATTTGGATGAGCTAAATAAAGCAGTGTCATCTAGTGCTACTAACATCGCTTTTTTCAGCCTGCTAATGAGAAAGTTGAGGAACTTATTCTATCAATTGCTTGCTTTCCAGTCCTTTAATCATTCTTGGAGTTGTGATGAGTTCCAGGCTTTGGAGTTGCAGTAGGAAATGCACAGCCTTGCTCCCACATGCTCAGTTTGATTGCCACTGTAAAGATGGCAAATTATCTTAGTCCTCTAAAAGAAAATCAAGCAAAAGTGGGCAGGCGATAATTTTACATAGAAGCTCTAAAGTGAACTGGACAGGGACACATATAAAACAGGTTTTTAAAGGCAGCATTTCCCTTCTGTATTCAATAGTTTCCTCTTCAAAATTATACAAAAGCTATTTAATCCTTTTTTACTGTTCCTCTATGCAAATCATTTCCAATACTTCTGATAGACTTGTGGTTTGTCAGCCTCACTAGCTAGCTTCCCCAGAAGAAGTGGCAGGCAGGAAAGGCCAAATAGTAGACAATGAAAATCTGAAGTGAAGAGAACTCAGACAATTTCCTGAATACATCAATGAAGAAACAGTGAGAGCAGACAGCAGCTGGACTGAGAATGCAGAAAAGCACGTGGGAATCACTGACAACCAGTGCTCTTTGGACAATTCCCTTGTGCTGACTTGGTTACTTGATCTGAATTAGGATTCTATCCAGTATTGGGATTCAGACCAAACTGCAATTAGAATAAAGGGTGAAAACACATCTGATCTGCCCCAAGGCAAGATATCTGTAAGTTGCTAAACCATCCCTCTAACTAAATGCAAGTTGTAGGTTTATAGTAAAAAATGTGATGGGACAGGTGAATATATATTATAAAATGATAGTTTATGCATGTTTTCATTATGTGTGTTGTCTGATGACAGAAATTGAAGGCATTTGGTCTTGTTTGGACTGTTTTAGACATGAAAAAGAGGCAAAGCAGCTTGAATGTTGGGGTTTGAGAAAGTTATTTAAGGAGCAAAAATCTGTTTTTTCAAATGCCTACTAGCAAAACTTCTTAGGTACATCTCTTGGCTTACCTGCATTGGAAAGTGTGTATAGTTATGGCAAACTAGCTGAAGTCTTTTTCTGAAGACTTTATTTCGTTCATGTGCTTCTAAATATGATGTGTGAGCACTCTATAGTGTGAACCTAGGTTCATTACTATAACAGAACCTCAATCAGTTACAGCAGGAAAATTCTTGGAGTCTATTATTCAATTGTATTTCAGTAATTCAAGGTAAATGGTGCAGGAACATGTTAGAAATTGAGGTACAAGTCCACCAGCGATACTGGAAGCAGACAAATTGCTTATAAAAACTGCTGGGCAGTTACTCTGAGACTTGTACAGTTTGTAACCTTAAATGGAGACATTATGTCATTGATAGAGAAGGTCTTGGCAAAACTCCTGGCATAATGCTTGATAGAAGGACCAATAGATGAAATCTACGATGTAAGAAACTGTTCCTTTATGAAGCTTTATGCTTCTGAAGAACATGCACTGGACCACAAGCTGTGGCATTAGGCATTTGGTTTGTAACCTTAACCAGACTATCTTTTATATGCAAGTGATATAAACAGAAGAAAATGTGTCATTTCAACATAGGATCATTTTTAGATCCTCACCATATTTGCATTATTTACCCTTTTATGTATTTTTGGATTCTTTCCTTTTTCAGGGTACTGATTTTAGAAGCAAATGCTTGCAGGAGGTTCCCTGTAGGGTTTGGGTTTTTCTTTTTTGTCTGGAAGAGATTCTGTTGTTTCACAAATCAGAAAAGTATTTTACATTCTGAAATGGGCTCCAGACCTCATTAAATTAATAGCTTTTCTTGGTTCCATGATAGCAAATCTTTTCTATGCTCATTTTCTTCTCATTTTATGGAGCTAGCCTGCTTAGCTAGGAAAATAATTTGGCAGAGAGAAGTATGTCTCTGAGAGTGGCATTCATCGCTTGAGAAGTCAGTGCAAAAACACCCTTTGAAAGATTGACTGATTTTTTTTTTAAACACAAAACCCAAAATTGTGGCACCCATTGTCTAATTGCTATTAGATGTGAAGGGAACAGGAACTGTAGTAGCTGCATTTGACTATAATCACATCCCAATGCAATAACAGAAGTACAGTAGAATTTAAGAGGCAGCCATTGGCTGTCTTATTAAAGCATATCCTAGCAATATTTTTTTTTCCTCCAATTACTACAGACTGCAAGCCTAGAGAAAGAAGAACGCATACTCTGTTATGCTTACCTATAGATAACTGTTAAAATGAGCACTCCTTACTCACTTCTGCCTTCACTTGCCCTTTCCTTCCTCTTGTCCTTTTGAGGTATGGTCATGAGCAAGAGAATTAACAGGACTTCTATCGTATAACTTCACCTACATCCTAACCAGCAATGTTTTGCTCAGTAAACCTATTGTATTTTCCTTTGACAACACTGACCACCCTGAATTACTCCTCACCAGCATGTGCAGTTTTCTTCTCCACTAGCATTTCGTTATTCTGATGCAACTATATTACTATGGAGTTTGTGATGAGTAAAGTATCTCTGCTATGTATGTGCTAACTAGTAACTCAGCAGTAACGGCAGCATTAGTTCATAGTCTGCAATCTTATTTGATACTTCTTTTTAATCTATGTATACCATACAAACTAATTATTCTTTATACAAATATGGTTACTCAAGTTTCCCCAGAGCGCTTATTATCGCTATTAAATGGTGTAATAGTATAGGGACATAATTACTTTTTTTCCATTATATACCAGTTGTCAGCAGTTATGTCATAGTATCAGCTGGACTCCATGACAAAATCCCTGCTCGGATGTTGATCTCTTACAATGCACTTTGTGATTCTGTATGTGCACTGTGTGCTACCTTATGCTGTGCGTTCTTTTATAAAAGGGCCACTTAAAAGCATTAGAAAAGGTCAATGGAAAATGTAAAGCAAATGTTCATAGATTAAATCCAAGAGAAACGTAGATGGATGGCCAATTCAGGGATAAAGTGCTATAGTTGGCTACATCATATACAATCAAAACCCCATGAAAAACTACATTCAACATTTTTCATGTCTTATAAGTGGGGGGAAGAAAAAGAAGAAAACATTAATTTATGTGCTGTGATTTAATACATATTTAGCTGGTTAGTTTGCACTTTCCTAAGAGTCCCTAAAAATAAACTGAAAACATCATGAACTCCTTATGGCAAATAGAATGGCAGGAAAACTCTATTGTTTCCAAATGTGCATTGAAACAAATGAGTGAACAGGAGGCTGCTCTACAAGAGAAAGAGTCTTAATAGAAGAACTTACTGAACTCTGACTGAAGTGAGTCTTTCTAGCTTAACAAGATTTTATCTGTCAGTACAAAGGCAGCGCCTCTTGTTAACTTCAGAATATATGTTTCAAAATTCAACTAATACACTTCCAACATGTCACTTATTTTAGCAAAAACTTACTGAGAAGGTAATACAGATAGAGATTAACACAGGTCTGTCTCCTTCTGTGCCATTTCTGCTTTGTATAATATGAAGACAAAGGCAGAACAAATGTTTGAGAAGTTCACTGACCCACTCCGAAATATCAGGCTGTTTCCAACCACAACCAGGCCAAAATTCAGTTTAAAGATGTGGAAATGTGTTTATCAAAAGGGAGAGGAAACCTTGGAACTTAGGTTTCAAAGGTAGACTAATGACATTCTGTATGTAAATACTTTTAAATTTTAGTTAATTTAGGGCTCTTCCCTTGCTGCTGCAAAATGAAAGTGCGAAAACTTAGTCTTCTCCTTCCTCTAAAACAGATAAATGTACGGCTGTTTGTGGTCCTTTTTATTTGCACGCTTTTCAAAGTTAGTTCACTGTTTAAAAAAAAAAGTAATTCATGTACTATTTCTGTATCAGGAAATGGTCAGGGAATATCATCAATAAATGTGACATAGAAAAAAATACTGTTTAAGATATCTTTCCCCACTTTAAGCATGTGAGTTGCAAATGAACATAATCAGCGTATGATTATGGACAGATGTTGTATGGTTCCTTGTAAAACCTTGTCATCTTGTCAGTCTGCCTGTCTTTGAGTGAGGTCTTCTCAGGCTATGTGTGATGCAAATGTGCCATTTGAGGACAGGTAATACAGGTACATCTTTTGAGGAGGGGCTTATTCAGGAAGGATGTAAACACTGGAGAAGATTTCTATGCCTTTTAGGTACAACTAAGATAATATGCAGCTGCCAACTCTTAGTGAATCTTACCTTGGTCAGTTGCGCTTGGAGTTTGTTCTTCGCATCAGCTACTTCAGCAATACGATTATTAAAGGCCAAGTTGGTACTGATGAAATGATTCCATGTCTCCTCAGCTGCGCTCTCCAGTCTAACTTCTGCGTCCTCTCGGAGCTTGGCGGAGTTGGCCCTTGCATGTTGAGCGCATCTGATATTGTCTTCACTAAATTTAGCCCATGTTGCAGGAACTGAAACACTAGTAAGGAATTTAAAATAAGAAGAAAACAAAAGATAAAAGCTTAGGTGAGTTATTTTCTGTTCAGTGGTAATTACAATGAATTACACTGAGATTCAGTGTTCATCCATTGAACTGTGCAAACTGTGTGATCACATAAATCAAGTGATTCTATTGGTTTCATACCCGCTTCTTTTTCCTTTTTTCCTCTATAAACCAAAGATTTGGCAACAGCAAGTGAAGGTTTTGGAGAGCTGTTGCTTCAACAGAATTTCTATAGTTTGCCTGGATATTGTATAGCTGCTAACTAAAGGTCTTAGCGGCCCTCACATCAACTCCAAAGTAAGTTTATGTTTTGCTGTATAAAGAATGACCTTTTCTTGCATACTTCTTGTTTATTGATGCTTAAAAATAGTTTTTCAGGCTCAGGTATGAATGTCAGCAACATGCCTTCTTCTTGTCTTTAACAGAATAGGTGATGGTCTGAGTTCATACCTGCTGCTGTATCTCAGCTGAAATTTGACACGTTTCTCTGTGTCAAGGTTCAGAGTGCTTATGGCCATCGTGGATTATTAGATTATTTAGCATGATCTCATCTACATTGCACACCATCAAATTAGATTGAAATACCATCTACTTTCGTGAACCCAAATCTTTATCCTGAGGAAACAGAGTTATGTGTCACCAATCACCAGAGAACATCAGTGCGCAACCTAGTTTAGGGAAAATAAGGAAGAAACCGGAGGAAAGGATTGTTACCCAGCTCTTCCGACAGCTCTGGTCTGCTATCAGAGCAGCTCTACCTCATGAGATATGTATGACATATATAATAAAGCATGTGGCTCTGATATGCTTGTAGCCTTCATCATCAGAGTGAATGATATGAGGAAAATGGATAAGGCACTGACCTAGGAGTAAGGAGAAATGGGATTTTTCTCCCAGCCCCAACACTGTCCTTCTGTGTCGTTTGGATAAATATCTCCATCCTTGTACTTCTCTATGTATTAAAATGAACACCTCTGCTTTAACTTACATGGCTGTTACAGTTAAATTTAGTAATATCTATGAGACAAGCACTAAATGGCTCTGCTGTGGAAAAGACTATGAATGTATAGAGAAAGACTGAATATAGGGCTCCTGCACTGAAAAATACCACCCATGAATGTTCCTACTGCAACATCCTGTGTGGAAACAAACTTTGGGATGCTTGGTTTTGTGTTCAAGCTTCACAGATGGCCTTCATTATCATAATTAACGTAACTATTAACATAAATCCCACACTCAAGTCTTTCCAAACTGGGAATCTGTGGGGCTCTAAAGAGCCCCCAGCTTGAAAACTGATGCAGCATAAGCTACTCTCTTTGGAGTTGAAGTCACCACCTTCTTTAATGCATTGCTTAGCCTGCTAGATCACTTTTCCCTTCACCCAGAAACATTCAGTATATTTTATGAAAAGGTACAGATATTTTACTTGCCAAACTGAAATACTGAGGCAAACTTCTGCCTGCATTTAGACTTCATCCTCCACACAAAAATTCCCTCTAAGAATTATGCCTGGATGTTAAACTCTGCAGGGAAAGGTCACTATTTATTAAGTTTCACATTTACTTTAGATTTTTAATTGAACACTGAGAATAATTATTAAGGGAGGCAAAAATAAAAAGTTAAATTTCATCAGTGCTTGTTTTCTCAGGGGCCCTTTTTTCAGTTTTTCATAGGGTATTCCTCTCTCTCCAAACTGAAGTACTGATCTTCCTAAATGATTTGAAATTCCTTAGTGCCTCACATTTATTTAGGCAGTTTCAGGTAACCAACGTGATACCATAGTAAAGTACATAAATCAGTGTACTAAACCTGAGCTGACATTGCTTACAGCTACTGATCCAGACAATCTCAGTGTACTTTTTGAAGGGTATTGGGTTTGGAGTTTTTTTCCACCTATGGTCTGATGATTATATTCATATTCTCATCAGAAAATTAGATTTCCAAATAGGTTTCCATCTTGACTATCTGAAATACTTAGTACTTAATCTGTTCTTTTACATTGCTTTTTCAGACTGTAACTTATCCGGCTGGCTCGGTTGAGGCAGAAAACACCTGCTCTTTTCCTGAGTGCTGCGGGTCTGTCTCAGTCTGCCAAATAGTTTCAGGAAAATGTTAATGAAAAATGGCATTTCTTTGGATAACGGTTGGTGAGAAAGGAAAAGGGCTGTAAAACTTATGCCCATGAATCTGCTTTTTACTAGAGCTGACAAGAATAATTTTATTCATTGCTAATCCTAAAAGTAGGCAGTGTTACTAGAGTCAGCAGAATGCCTGCCAAGTTTCCTTCGGATATGCCCTCATTTCAGTAGTGAATAAGGTGATCTTTTAGTGAAAAGCAGAACATCAGTAAACAAATCAATACTGATTTTTTTTCTCCTTCGAACAAGACAGGGTTATTATCATTTGAGACTGTGGAGTACATTTACCATTCAAATATTGCTACGTTAAAGAGTGATAAGGGAACTAACAAGTCATTAGCACAAAAACTGCCCTCTATTGCAAGCTGCTTTTAATCTGCTGTTGCTTTTGGATTGGATACATGTCTTGATGAGGCCACTACTAATGAACAGTTTTAAAACTGTATACAATTGGGACATTTTAGTTCAGTCTTTAATGCTAAAGCTGTGCTAAGTCCTTTTGATCATCCTGTTTCATACATATCTCTATAGCTTGATGGCCTAATTTCCAAATAACCCCGGCTATTTTTACAGAAAATATATATAATCCTTGGGGTACGCTTGCATGTTGTTTACCACATTGCACTTAATTGCACACCTTAGCTGAATTTTTATTTGACTGGATGTGGTTTTGAAACCTGAAGGCTACAGAACACTGTAAGCCAGAGGGAGGTGCCTGCACAAAGGAGTTTGAGGGCAAGGAGTCAGCTGCAACACAGTTTCAGCAATCATCCTCACTGAAGAACACAGCTCACTGCCAGCTTCTGCCTGGCCTCCAACAATGGCAGCTGTTAGGAGGCAGGGAATAGTTGAGGATGATGGAGGGTTTCACACCAAGGAAAGACAGGGCCATACGGAGAGAGGAGCCACTTCTTTCTATATCACTTCTCAAAGATAAGGCTAGGACTTGTGCTGTAATCAAGCTTTTACTTACAGCAGGGAGCATGGAAAGGGAAGGCTATGATAGCCACTCATACTCACGTCCCATCTGTTTTCTCCACTCCATGGTAAAAGCTGATGTTCTTCGATGTGTTCCTCAGGTTAAAGCACTTCTCGTCAATAAAACAGGCTGAGTTTTTGTCAGAAAGATCCTGTTCCAGGGCATGCTGTGCATCTCTGTTGATGCTGTGAAGGGGAAAGACTCACTTTAATCTGAACCACCTTTAATACTGTTATGATAAATAGCTAATTGCTTTCATTAGCTTCCTACAATGCTTCATTTTATAGTTTGTTGACATTTACAGTGGCTTGAAAATGCTTGGTGCTGTAATTTATCTAGAGGGAGCTGCTGTACCATTCATCCCTTTTAGCCTCCAGTGAGTGTTCCTCAAAGAATTGCATTTAAATCACTGCGTTTAATAATGTTTGTCATTTAGATGACAGACAGCCACATGGGTGAAAACCAACAGGTAGTTGTTGTGTGGCACAAAGGAAAGCCCCAGAGCAAAAGGGAGGAGGTTTTCAGTGATAACCTTCACGCCAGCAAAGCCGTGAGAAAGAAAAGGGCAGACCAGAGCTGTGGTTTCCTCTCTCTCCTGATTTTGGGGACAAATTCACTTAGTGTAATTCAAATTGTATATCACTGGAAAATCTGTTTAAATATTTCTGCTCATCTCGATCACAAGGAGGGAAACATGTTGCTCCCTCTCTGCTTTCTCATCCACAAGGAATTTTTGGAGTAATTAATCTCCTTTGGCTCTTCCAAAAGGGGGGAAGGCCTGGCAGACTTTGGACTAGAATGGGAGTAACATGGATGAAGAAAGAATCAAAGGCTTGCTTTCCAGCGCATCAGAGATGTTGACACTTTTTTGCAAATATTGCTGTTTCTGTGATGCACTTGTCAATTGGCATTACTATTGGTCTGCCTGATGTGGTGACAGAACTGAATCAAAGGTAACCAGAAATGCCAGCCTAACAAGCTAGACAGGGTTCATGCCACCAAATAACAACTTAGCTTTTATCTGATCATATAGCCAATGTATTACAGTAGAAGACTGAACTGCAGAAATGCATCTAACCTGACTCATGTGAGTCCTGAGTGCCATTAATAAGAGTAATCCTTTATAAAATCTATTTATGTCTTTTTCTCCTATAATGTAATAATCAAGAGCTGTACAATTTTGTCTTCCTTGTGTGTACTTGAACTTTCTTTTGAGAATCATGTCATGACATATAAACATGACTTAAATTTTATATCAGTTCTGTGTAGTTAAGAATACTGTATTAAGAATAGTTTTACCTAATTAAATGATAAGACTTAAATATAATTTGCATTTACTAGAATATTTGTATACTGTCAAGGAAATAAATTCTAAATCCTCCATAACAAAACCATATACAGATATACATAAAAATAATTTAAGTCCATTCCACAACTCGTCATATACCTTATGATGTGCTTAGATTCCTGTTTCTTTTGTCAATAATAAATTTCCTTTGAATTGAGTTTTGTAATTAAAAAAAAAAAAAATCCCTTTGAACTTCACTCCGGTGTGCCACATAGCAACATTGGCACAACTAAGCTATAATTTTTGTGTCCCTAATTTTAATGAAAGATTTCAGATTAAACATGACTTTAAAAATTGAGTCATAGTCAACAGTAAGTATTGGTAAGTATCACAGTAAATGGTAAGTATTGCTGTTCTGCAGTTTAACATGCAAATTCTATCAATGGTTCGCATTAGAAGTGGAGGGCAATGAGCACCTAACACGCTAAGTCTCTGATTTTGCCTTTGCTATTTTCAGTCTGTCTTTAGATACTAGCTAACACTGAATTCAGCTTTCCTATCTGTAAAACAGGAATTAAATATAAAGTCTTACCCCAACTGTTGATTGATTTTCTGTGCAAGTTTTGTCAATATTTCTTGACAGTCCTTGAATACATCAGCCTCCTACAGTGGAAAATGTAATGTCAGTGCTTTTATCCAACTTCATTTGTTTCAGTGTATTTACCCTTCTTATTCAGCATTCTAGATGTTGCAACCATCACACATATCCCAAATGCAATATAGGTCAAGAACCATGGAATCATAGAATAGCTTGGGTTGGAAGGGACCTTTAAAGGCCATCTAGTCCAGCCTCCCCTGCAATGAGCAGGGACATCTTCAACTAGCTCAGGTTGTTCAGAGCCCCATCCAACCTGACCTTGAATGTTTCCAGGGATGAGGCATCCACAACTTCTCTGGGCAACCTGCTCCAGTGTTTCACCACCCTCAGCGTAAAAAACGTCTTCCTTATATCTAGTCTAAATCTACCCTCTTTTAGGTTAAAACCATTACCCTTTGTCCTTTCACAACAGGCCCTGCTAAAAAGCTTGTTCCCATCTTTCCTGTAGGCCCCCTTTAAGTACTGAACGCGCACAATAAGGTCTCCCCGGAGCCTTCTCCAGGCTGAACAACCCCAACTCTCTCAGCCTGTCCTCAGAGGTTGTGTTTTGGTCCCTCTCTTCCTCCATGCTACAAAGTTGCGTCTTTTGGCTTGTTTTTGTATTACTTTTTATATTATATCAGACATGATAGTACGTTTTATTGGAGTTATTCTAATAAACATAAAGACAAATTTTGCTTGGCTTAAGTATAATGAAGATACTTGAAACATGAACCTTAATCCACTAAACTACCCTCTCTAACTACTACTCCATTTGTCTAGAACAATACACATATTTTGCTAATAGTGGAGTAGGTTGAAAATATATTTGATTTCAGAAACAGGGTGTCTAAGGAATTATATTGTAATATTCTCCAAAACTGTAAGTATTAGTCAAAGACATTCAAAGCCAGGTTCCACTTAGCTTAAAATAAATGAAAAATACTCAAACCAACCACGTTGCAAACTATGCAAACACAGTAGCTACGATCCCTTCAACAACGTTATAGAGTTCCAGCCTCTTTCTTCTTTAAAAACTCTCGTTTAGCTCAACATACCCTCTTACCTAAGTGTGCACACTTTTGTGAGTTTTGAAACAGTGAATCAAGTGTTTTAAATTATTTGGAAGTCATTAAGACACCCCAAATTTAAAAATACAGGCTTTGTCTCTGTACTTGTACAGTATGTGTAGGAGTGACAGCAACTTTAGAACTGCCGTTTCTCTTATTAAAAAATGAGCCTTTGCTGTCCTTTATTGTCACTGTCTAGCTTGCTCCATCGTCACAGAAGTGCTTGGGGAGATCAGGCAAATAGTCTTTATTTTTCATTTTGAAAAGTTTTTTCATCTGTTCACATGGAACATTTAGCAGTATTACATCCTACCCTGAATTCTCATGCTAAATTAAGTGCTGAAATACTTAAGCTAATATATATTAGCTCCTTGATTCTTCATTAAAACTCTAAAACTCCAAGTTGCAGGCTATAGGCTCTGAACAAGCATCTTTGTTATGCATGTAGTCTGCACATCCTTCTGTAATCTATTAATACAGAAAAGTGCTTGAAGCAATGCCATTGTCCCATAATGTTCTAGTATTTTTGTTCTCGTACACATCCAATGTATGTTCTTTCAAATGTTAGCAAAATGTTACTTGATTATTTTTTTTTATTTAAAAGATTTAGCAATCATTACTATCCATCTCATTTTCTTTGTTCAGTAACACTATATATATAGCAAGGCAGTAAACCAGCATTTTATGTTGTAAGCCCTAAGAAATTCTGAGATTATATAGACCATGGCCCAGAAAACCATCCTGAGAAATGTTTCTACAGTTTTCTAGGATCAGAGAAGGTAGAACTGGACAAGACCTTACAAGGATGCTGGGCTCCTCTTGCCCCAGGAAGGATGAATAGAACATTAAGCATTCCCAATATATTTAGTTTTACCTGGTTTCTTCCCCTTTCCCCCCTCAGCCTTCCAAATGAACGAAAGGAAGAAATTACTGCAATACTTATACCCTGATAAACATTTAGTTGGATTTTAGTTATTCCGATAGTTTGAAAAATAAACTAGTAAGTCTGATCTTACCTTTATGAGGTTCTTTTCCACATCATCATGAACTAAGTCTATACCCTTCCGCATCTCACGGTGGTACAAGCATTCTAGGGCTGTCTGCAAGCAAACCAAGGGACATTTGTCACAGGCTCAGTACTGCATTGTGGAGTGAAACCTTGAACCCTGCTGAAGGAGCCACTAAGCTGACATGTCAAGTACAGACCATCTATTGAGAGTGGAACAGAATAGGAGGTAGCTTCATTGCGCTCAACTGATCCATCTTAGTAGCTCATTCCTACTTACCTGTTAATACATACTTTTAAGGATTAGCTGCCACCATAGCTGCCATTTGATTAGCTGCTTATTACTGTGCAGCAAGGCCCACACCTCAAAGTGCCCAAGCTTTGTTGTAAATTGTGAGGATTAAAACACCTGTGGTGTTCGACACTCATCCATAGCAAAATCCTTTAATCTCATCTCCCCTCGTCCTCCCTTACCCAATGCTAAAGTTTGGAAGTTTCATACCTATACAAGAGAATGAATGCATAACTACAGTCGTTGAATAGTGAATTCAGTTAAGCTGCCCCAGCAGGTTAACTTTACTCTTAATGTCTCATCCACTTGTTTAGAACCATACCAATAAATGAAACAGCATTAGCTGGCTTTCAGCAGAAAATGTTCCCTGAATAGAAAGCATCCTCAGGCTGCTGCTCTGAATCAGTACAGATACAGACAACTAAAAAAGTCATCATTGAATCCTGAATTTTGGTTTTCTATTTGTACTTGCCTAGAAACATTTCTGATAGACATAGCTTCCATCAGCAATACTCCAGATGTTTATGAGACAACTTTGACTCTAGTTTTTGCATGTTTTGCGTTTTTGCTAGCATCGTTCATTGACTCTTATATTACTGTTGCTTTTTCTGTTGCAGTTAATTTGCCTTTAAGATTCTGGAGAACTTCAAAACGTAACACAAATGGTACACCATCCTAAGTGAAAATATTTTCACCAAGCAATAGCAGAAAATTCAGAGCTGGGTAAGAATATTGGGATATTGCAGCTTAGAGGGCCATCTTCTGTTCTCATGTAATGTACCGAGCTGACCGGCCAGTGCCTGAGGGAGACTCGGCTTCCTGGAGCCTCAAGCAGAAAGGAAGGAAAAGAAGGCGTAGAAGTGTGTTGATAGGTTCCTTTGTTGACTTTTATGTATAAAGCCCCTGGTGGCTAGGTTTCCTTCTTACTGAGGGTAATGTTTCACTAAGATGTGTCTTGATGATAACAGTAAAAGTCATACTAGTATTCAACAGAGATAAAGTAATTTTCTTTACCCATTCCACAGTGCAGTCATGAAATAACTAGCTACGTCAAACCTACCTTCAGTGGTCCTCGCATTTCATTTGCAGCACATTCGAGCCGCTGCTTTGCTGTTTCCAAGGCTTGGGTCTCTTTCAGCAGACACTCTAGCTCATAGATGAGCTCAGATCTCCAGAAATCAATATTGGAGATCCTCTCTCCCAGGTTTCTTCTACTGTCTTCTTGCATCTGATAAGTTAGTTGATCCTTATTTTGCATCAGTCTCATTGAATCAGCGTTCAGTCTACCAGCACAGTACCTGGAGGCTTCAGAGCCTTTTAACTGAACCATGTTCGCATGGTGCCAGTCGCGAGGGCTGTAGCGGGCATGCAGGCTAGAGCGTAATGCAGGCAGAACAGTGGGCGGCCGCCCAGTGGGATTAAATTGCTTGTCAGAGATGGCAGGGTCCAAAACCACTTTGTGAAGCAGGCTGGGCCTCCGGGAGCTGCAGTAGCGGTAGTCTGGTAGGCAATAGGACTGATAGGTGTCCTTGGTGGTGCTGGTGGGAGCTAGATCCGGGAACAGGCAGCTCTTCTTTCTGCCACAGTAACTGGCTAGCTGTGTGGTCCCCAGAAACTCCATCCTGCACTGGGCTCAGGCCACTGCCCTCGGGCTGTCCAGCGGCTGCAGCCGCTCTGAGCAGCCCCAGGGCCTCCCCCAGCCTTGGGGCTGCACAGCCCTTTGTGACACGGCGCAGGTGTCACAGAGCTCCGAGGGCTGTTCCATCTTGCCAGCAGGCTGAAACCCACCTGGGTACCGGTGCACCGGGTGGCCTCTGTTCGTACCGCCTGTCCTAGGGCATGTTGTTTTTCCCGGAAAGAAGCAGTGCTTTCCCCTGCAGAGCAGCGCTGTGCGTGTTGGGACCCGGAGGTCTAGGCACGATGTGAGACTATTTGCTTATAGTGCAGACGGATTTGCCAAAGGCTCACTCTGGATGGGCGTGTAGGTTTGCCTTCCGTGAGCTTACCTTGAGCGAAACGAAATGAAAGTTTTACTTCAGAGCGGTTCACATATATCAGTTGGTGACTGCAGGGAAAGGCAGCAGTGGAGACAAGCCTTGTGAACCAAAACACAGACTCTGGGAGTCATCTCTTACGACTATCTAGTGATCTCTGCAGATGGTTTGGTCCAAATGGACTAAAAGAAGTGTTACTATCTTTGGGCTTTGCTCTTCCCCTCAACTGTACTCATCTTCCATAAAAAGTACAAAAGATGGGAGAGACCTTTCTCTAATGATGATTTTTCTCCAGCTTAAAACATTAACTTCTCAGATAACTTTTCTAATTTTCTGTTTCAGCCTTCTGGCTCTCTGGCAAAAAACTCTGAAATCCAGTGCTCTAAAATTGCATTGTGACCCATCTTCTGTGCCAAGAATTTTGAACATAAATAATTATTTGTAATTAGGCACTGTATTTCCCTATCCTAAGAGTCCTTAAATCAGCACAAATTTCTTCTAGGTTGAATGCAAGACAATTGCCATAATTTCTTCTTTTCCAGATATGTAACTACAAAACAGCTTGTTAGCCTTTTTTTCAACCTGAGGAAATAAAATACATATGTATATATGCATATTACATTACAACATATCTTGTCTCAGAAAGCTAGCATGACATTACACACCAGCTAGAAGAAAGTAGAGGTAATTTTAAATAAATGGTCATTGTAAGTTAAATTTATCTTCTCCTGATGTTTAACGTAAGCACAAATGTAAGTGCTAACTGTAGGGAGGTGGAGTACAGGCAGTGGAGACATACAGCAGACAGACACCAGACTGGGCTGTCTCAACAGGGTAAGACTGATACTGCAAATGCTCACACACAAAAAAAACTTTCCTCTTGCAATAACTGATGGAACTAATTCTCAGCAGCTGCCCAGGAGGGTAAAGTTATTCCTGAGCATGAGAGATTGCAAGAGTGCTGCCAGAGTTCACCGCTGAGTTCAGCCTGACTCAAGCACTACACAAAGCCTGTTTTTTGCCCAGCCACCCCTGCGAGAAGAGCCCTTGCTGGCTCGGAGGAAGGGGGCTGCTGAGGAAGAGATTCACTTTTCCTCTTTGGTGCTTTTTGTGGGGAATGTTCTATATAACCTCGGGAACAGGAAATTATCTGTTGGCCCCAAAAGAAAAAATATTTGAACACGTACCTCAGTTTAAAATGTGGAAAGTCCTGCTGACATCAGTGAATCTAATCCATATGTTTGAAAGGAAGCACAGAACTAAAGTGCTGTGCTGAGCTGTGGTCTAAAACAGAGCCAAATTTTTCATAGGGAAGGTACAGTGTAAGTTTCTCAGATATATCTTACTGGCCAGTTCCTCCCACCCCAGACATTGAAATTTACTTAAATATTTGGATCCACTTCCACATAATGTTTTTTTTTTATTAGTTTCCCATACAAGATAATTACAGAGCAGTTAAGTACAGAAGTTGTACAAGTATGAAGTGGTGATGAGCATTTACCTGAGGTAAATATATTTAAAATGGAAAATGGGCAATAGCCTATTTATTAATGACTGAAAAACAGAGGCCAGGCTCCTCAAATACCTTAACTAAATGTATTTTAAGAGTGTTTTTTTCTAGGGTTTTTTTGTAGGTGGACAGTTATTCAGGAAGTTTTGTTGGTTTTTTTTTCTTGGAGTGCTCTTTCTGAAAAGCTTGTGGTTGTCAAAGTGGAGAGTGTTCATAAGAAGATAACTTTGCAGTATTTTTCTCTCAAAAAGACAGATTTAACAGCAGGATGTGCTGGTACCTTTCCAAATATTACCAGATACTCTTTTCTGTATATTGTGTTTCCAAGGTGAGACCACCTTAAATGAGAACTTAAACACTTGTATGTTAAAACAATCATGTTTTGGGACTAATCAGTTAGAAATGGGAATACTTGAGACTCCTGACTGTGCTCAAATCAGAAAAATACCCTTTCTACAGCACCCTCAACCAAAGCAATAGAAGGAGGCTTTGCGAGGGGGAAACACGCTGGTTCACTCACAGTTCCTCCAAAACCACCACCCCAACCTGCCTTTCTCTCAAGCTTGAGTTACCATCAGTGGTTTTTAAACTAGAATTCCTGGGCCCTGCCTGAGGAGTAAGTCAGCCTGTCTCACAGGATGTAACCACGACAAGAGGGACTGCTGTTTCGAGGCTCACACCCGTTATATCCAGGAGAACTGAAAACTTCTTTAAAGGATGTGAATGTATTATGTGCATTTTTCCAGAGGAAAGTGGTTGCACTATTTAATGCCTGTTTCTGAACACCTAAGTTTTACTTGTGTACCAGCCATTCAGGTGGGTGTTGCTGCATCCACAATGGTTGAGACTCTGCACTCAGTGTTGTGAGAACTTTATACATAGGTAACGGGAAAATGAAGGGAAGGTGAAAAGATTGTCAAATATTTTGGAAAAACATTTTCCTTGTCATAAGGCTCAACATGGATCCATGATTTAATGCTCATTTCTACATAGATTGGAAGCGTTTTGAGGCAGGAATTGTCTTTTGCTGACTGTTGGTAAGGTATCCCCTGTTGGGGATTCTCAGTTGGTCTCCGTAGGTGATTCAGTTTTATAATTGCAGTTTTTAGTCACGCAGCTTTTAGTCAGGGGTACTGTCGGTGTGCGCTGGGGTGAGGAGCAGTACAAGGAATAACCACCGATGTTTGCAATCTGTAATTCAGTTCTTAGCCTGTGATAGAAGAGAGGACAAGGCCACGCTCGGGCAGCTGTGGGAGAGAGAAAGGGAGCGGTGATGGGGATAAGGTGGCCAGTAATAAGATTACATCACAAGTGGGTGCACACTTCCTTGATTTGGAAAATGAAGTATTATTTTGTTAATTTTTACGTAACAAATACAGTGGCTATCCGATCGCTCAGAAATTGATTGGCCAAGTTCAAGCAGAATTATCTTCCAAATGAATGTACCCATCAAATTAATAGAAATTGTCTACCAGCAAGGTACAGAAATTAACGTATTCGGAATTGCTATGAAATACAGCAAGGGCATGATTTTACTGAAATGAGACATAATCTCCTAGGTATAAAACTTCCGAAACACATAAGCAATGCGTGTTTTTCCGTGACACTTTCCTTGACAGTTGCTCAATACTGCGCTGTAAAGCGACTCTGGCGTTTGAGAACGTCTCCTCCTAGCGGCTCACCTGGGGGGCGGCCCCAGCGCCCGCCGGCTCAGCTCGGGCACCGGGCCACGTCCTGGCCCACAGCGAGGGTTTGCTACCGAAACGCCTTGGGGGCACCGGCGCCGATTGCTTCCAGCTAATGCGGCCCGAGTGGAGAAATTCCAACGTAGCTTTAAAAACACGCCGCTGCCCGTAACGAGTCGCGTTTAGCTCAGCACCGCAGGCCCGGGCAGGTCTCCCCGTGCCCATGTGCGGGGTGCTCGCAGCGGGTCGCCCGGGCGAGCGCAGGCCCTGCCCGGCCGCACGCCGGGAGGACCGTAGCTGGCCGCGCTCCCGCCTCCCTC
>VYXH01003334.1:170634-188219 GCA_013397275.1 Burhinus bistriatus
GGTAGGGGGCGGGGCTTGAGCGGCGGGGCCCGGGCGGGGCTGACCGCGGCCGTGTCGCCCGGCAGCGGAGGCGGCGGAGCTGCGGGAGCGGCTGCGGTCGGTGAAGCACAGCATCCTGGTGCTCTCCGGGAAGGGCGGCGTGGGGAAGAGCACCTTCAGCGCCCTCCTGGCCCATGGGCTGGCGGCGGACGAGACCAAGCAGGTGGGCTGCGCGGGGTCAGGGGGGCGGCTGGCCGCCGCGGGTTGAAGGCGGGAGGCGGAGGGTCCCGGAGCTGCGGGCGGGAGGAGCTGGCAGGGGCGAGCACCAGCGGGCTGTGTCCCCGGGCTCCCGCCCTGCGGCACGCCGGCCGTAACCGAGCGGGGGAATGACTGCGCTGGTCGCGTTCCCGTTCAACTTGAGGGTCTGAACTTACGGCCTGTATTAAGTGCGCGACGGTGTTTTTGTTGCGTGATTTGGACTTTGGAAACAGTCCTGTGCAAGCGTGTTTCCAGTTGGGTGGGTTGGTTGGTTGGTTTGNGCCCGGCCCGCGGCGGAGCGCCACCTGCCGGCAGCGGGGACCGCCGGCGCATGCGCACGCGGCGCCCTCGCCTAGCCCCGCCTCCTTCGCGCTGGGCGGACGTGACGTGGCGGCNAGGTTGCGCTGCTGGACATAGATATCTGTGGGCCATCAATCCCTAAAATGATGGGCCTAGAAGGAGAACAGGTGAGTGAAAGCTCAGACGTGTTGTTTAAAGGATTTGGGCTTCATTTTTCAATAACGTTTTAGGGTCTATGTAGACTTAAAACTTCTAAAGGAACTGGTTATTGGAAAATGTGTAGCAATGGATAGGCAAATAGAGTTCAGCATAATGTAGTTTGTAAGAGAGTTGTGTGCTTTCAGGATGACCAGGTCTGCAAACCAGCTTTTGCTGCATATCTGCCACATATTCATGACTACTTGAAACTTAAGTAACATTAGCACAATGCTCTTTATCAGCCCTAGAATATTTTATATAAATATATAAAGTCATGGGTAAATTTTTTGTAAAAGGGTGCTACAGTTATCTACTTATTAATGGAGATCTGGTCCTTCTGCAATTTTTAACTCAGCTGCTCCAATAAGGTAGTATTGTACCCAGAGGCAGAATATCTGTGTACGCAGTTTTGACTTACGTTCATGCTTTATGTAACACATATGTATTTCTAACATAACTTTATGTATTGCTTCAATTTCCAGGTTCATCAGAGTGGATCTGGATGGTCTCCAGTGGTAAGCTGGTGTAACTGTTTAAGAAAGTTTGTTGGGTTTGTTTGGGTTGGGCACTGTCTTCTAAAGTGAAAAACAAGTGAGGAAGGAGCAGAGGGTACTTCTTTCAGTTCTTTTTCTAATGATGTAAATGTCCAGATTTCTAGAGTCTGGATATAGACTATATAAATCAGTGGTAAATTTCTTTTGTTAATCATAACACGACTACGTTCCTACAATAGTTTCATTATTTTAAGTATTTCTTGTTTACTGACTTTGCTACTGTACTATGGGCTATAAATATGTTACTTGATTTCATTATTTTTGGTTATCATGTTTCAATGACAGACAAAAGTGTCTTACACCCAAGAAAAATCTCCTTAATCTTTAGAAAATGCAGGGAGAGTTTTGCAGGAGTGTTGGTTGTATAAAGATCACCTTTAGTGTGTACGCTGTTAAAAAGACAGCTTGATGCTGAGAGGGAAAGCTGCTTTTATCCTTACACTGTCTCGGATGATTCCGTAAACCACTGTAAATTGTACTGCAACTGGATTTTTTTTCAGTCTGTGAATGTAGTCGGTGAGTGTTGCACAAAAATGGTAGTTTTCAGTGCCCTTTGGTAAGAGAACCATAAGGTTCTCTGCCTTTATTTTCTTAATGTCTTCCCCCCGCCCCCCACCCCCCAACTGGTTTTCTGTAAAAACCTGGTTTTAAAGTTCGTTTCTCTGCTCTTTCTTTACTGTTCTGTATGCTCTACTGAGTTTCTCTACTTCTGTTTTAGTATGTTGAAGAAAACTTAGGTGTCATGTCCGTGGGGTTCTTGCTTAGTAGTCCTGACGATGCTGTCATCTGGAGAGGACCAAAAAAAAATGGTACGTATCAAGTGTTTTCAACAACAACTTATGTAGTTGAAAGATCTAGTGTCATGAGCTTGTTTAATTAGTAATGTAAATATAGTATAGTAAGCTATAGGAAAAAATGAGTGAATGGTTATTTATTTTCTTTAGTTGAACATATTCATTTGATGAATTTAGAAGATCAAATGCTGTATTGATGGGGTTTTTTTAAAGCCTTGGCAAAATAAGCATTTCTTTACTTAAGTTGACAAGTCAGAAGGATCTGCATACCTAGAATATAAAATCTGAAATAGACCCTAAAATTTGAAATACAGGGAGATATTTTTTTGTCTCTTCCACGTTCTTATCCTTTCTTTTAGGGTTGATCAAACAATTTCTTCGTGATGTGGACTGGGGTGAAATCGACTACCTGATTGTAGATACACCTCCAGGAACATCAGATGAACACCTATCTATTGTGCAGTATCTCAGTGCAACACATATAGATGGTGCTGTTATAATCACTACTCCTCAGGTATGAGAACTGAATCTCCATTGATAGAAGCATCGTGGCAGATAAAGCCAATCCTTGGTTTAGAGTCTCTATTTAACTTCAGAGAAATGATGGTACAGAATCTAAGGGAGTTGACTTTCTTGTTCTGCACCTACAGCTGGCTGGTTTGTGAGTTAGATGGGCGTCTCCGTGGAGCAGGGGATCTGAGTGGGTCACTAAACTACTGAGCAGTTCACAGTCAAAAGCTGTCATGATCTGCCTGGTGAAGGGAAATGCAGTATTTCACTTCCTTCTTCAAGATGAGAGTTCACATCATTGCAAATTTGTAATTTACTCACCAACGGCTTAATGTTCAGAAGTCAGTAAGAAGTTTAGTTTTTAAGTGATAAGATGTGGCCGGTTTGGCACCACGTGAAGTAGCCTCTTGCCTCCGGTAGGCAATTTTGTGGTGTGCACTTCTAAAGAAAAAACAGCCCCTGGAGAGCTGAAGCTCAAAATACATCAAATTCCAACATAGGTTTTAAAGCCTGGTTTGGAAAGGAGCAGGAGATCAAACTAGCAAAAGACACCTGGTATTTCCACAACAGCTGAAAGAGTAAAATGTAAAGGAAGTGAAGTGGTGAGGGTGCTATCAGATAGGTGGTGAGGGAAGAAGGGAACGGGAGAACTGAATGAGGGCAGGCATATATGCTAAAAGTTTGAGGGGGTGGTAAGCTATTTGAAATTTAATTTGAAAAAAGATAACAAGCGTAAGCCTGGTGGTTCTTGTCCTTGCCTGGTCTATTGAGAATGGCAAGGGCCTTTCTGTAAACTGAAAATGTGAAAAAGTTATATTTAAAGAACTAAAGATACGAAATTAATATAGGAGACAAAACACAAATATGACCGAATCTTTATTAGAGTCAAGTCAGATTTCAAAACAGAACCACGTTCAGTAGGCTACAACTGCTGTACTTGTTCTAAGGCTACTCACAGAATTGTTGCTGGAGCACATACCACAGGTTTGCGTTCCTCAAAATATGAAGACACCAGTAATAATTCATTATGAACTTTCTTTAAAATAGCTCTAAGGATGTAAGTTAATGGGTTCTACATCAAAACATTACAGTCAAAATAACAGTGTTTCCTAATATTTGTAGGAAGTATCGCTGCAGGATGTTCGGAAGGAGATCAACTTCTGCCATAAAGTGAAACTGCCAATCATAGGTGTTGTGGAAAATATGAGTGGCTTTATATGTCCAAAGTGTAAGGTAAGGCTCTCTGTATCTTAAAGCACTTTTTATCTTGACGTTGTGTATATATAAAACATTGCTCCAAAAATGCCTTGTTCTCAGAATTGCAGTATTTTAACTCTCATTTTCATGTTGTCCCAGAATGAATCTCAGATCTTTCCCCCAACTACTGGAGGTGCAGAGAAGATGTGCCAGAACTTAAATGTTTCCCTCCTGGGTAAAGTGCCTCTAGATCCTCAAATAGGTAAAGTTATTGTATTGCACTACATTTAAAATAAGTTTTTCTTCCTGTACTGGTGTTATTACTCGGAAACTCTGACTTGGACACTGGTAAATTGGAATATTAAACATTTTATCTCTTAGGTAAATACTCACTTTTAGATATAACTTTTTTTTGAATCAAAAGTTACTGGAACTGCAACATAGCATGGAGTTATGAGGAAAGTGCTAGAATAACTTCCTTAGCCTGAAACTTGCTTAAGATTAGATTATGCATCTTTTCAGCTCTATAATCATATTCGAAGCACAACATGTCCTTCTCTTCGGTGTAATCACCTGGAAGAGCAGACTGGATAAACTCATAACCACTATGAAGGATAATGTCTTGTAGGTGTTAAGCATTGAAAGTAGTGTTTTAATTTCGCTGTTACTGGCACCACGCAAATTCCATTGTGGATAGTGAGAAGGCTTGGTTCCTTGCCCACTCAGTAGGTATTAGCAATTAATACTTGATTTAATGACATCAAGGAACAGGTCAGTCCTTCCAAAATAATGACTGAAGGTTTCTGCTAACAGTATTCCTTTGTAAAACTGTGGGCTGTAGTTCTGGTTATATTACTGACATAAGGACTTCTTAAAAGGAATAGCTGCAAGTGGCTCTTTGCAAGGGTATAACTGGGAGTGGGATAAAGGGTAAAATAAAGAAAAGTTCATCTTTTTCCATTGCTTTGCTCTCATGTTTTTCCCTGTCCTTCAAGGAAAAAGTTGTGACAAAGGCCAGTCTTTCTTGTCTGAAGCACCTGAGTCTCCAGCTACAGTGTCTTACAGGAATATCATTCAAAGTAAGTCTAAAAGTCACTGTGCAAATGAATCCTCTCAGTTCTGAGTACTTCTCCAATACGTAAAGGTGCTGAACAGAGTTATGTTATTCTGCCACAAATAATAAAAACAGTAGATGTGTATAGCAATTATGAAAGTAACAGATGCAAATACTGTGTTCACTTCTTCTGGGAATCAGTTATGGCAGGCTTTTAAAGTGATAACGAAGTTGTATTTAATAACTGGTTTCAATGTTTGGTTTCAGTCACTAATTTTCAAAAAAGACATGTGTGTACTTGCTCTCTCGGAAAAGTTCTAAGATTCTCAAGCAGGCCTTAGCTGAGTATGATACAGCTGGCTAGCTATTGCCTCCACTTCTAATTGTAATTGCACAAAAAAACCTTACAAAAACTACTTAAAGAGCCGGCAATGTGCAGTTTAAAAATACAAACAGCTGGGAAACTCCTAAAGCCATTTTCACTGTGATAAATGCCCACCTTGTGGTATTTGTACCAATAGGGGACAGAGTGATGCAGCAGTAACTAAATCCTGATGCGCAACTGAAATATTATTTATATTACTTTTTTCCCTGGCTTTGCAGGAATTCAGGAATACTGTGATCAACACCATTTTCATGAGGAAAAGATTATCTAATCTATGAATGGAATAAAAACATAGTTCGTTTAATTATAGAAAAGTAACTTATGCCTTGATTTAATAGAAGGAATGTATTCTTTTTGTATATTGCAAATAAATTCTTAATATAACTGTTCTTGCCTTAGTTTTTTTCCATAGTTTGAGATTCTTGTAGTTCACAGGTGGTCTCAAAGCTTGCTAGAAAGCTCTGAAACTGACTCTTCATCTGTGTTACATAGACGCAATCTGCATCCACTGTCATGGTACTAATAACCTGCATATGAAGTTGATGTTTGCAAACATGCGTATGCAAGATTTTATTTAGAAAGTTGAATATAAAATATCTACTGTATCTGTATGTGATGTATCTGGTGTGCGCACGTAGGAGACTTTGTCCTGCCTTCTGCACTAGGGTGAATTGTATTGCCCCTCCACTTACTGAATAACACCATTTCAGTATCTTTCCTTTCAGTGGAAGAGATCTATATTTAGAGTGAAATTCAGGGTTGTATTGTCTCCTTTTTTATAATTGGCATCAGTCTTAAAATAAAAACCTAGAGTTTAGGCAAGTTAATTATAGCACAAATACCTCTAATAAATAAAATATTGTATTAGCATAAGATTAACATTTTAACTACTTATACATAACTGGCTGCTTCACACAAGTACTGTGTGAACCTGCTACATGACTTTTGTACATTCTTCTACTCAACCTTAAGCCTGAATGCTAAAAACTAAACATTTGATATCTTTAATAACTAAAAGGCTGTTTGTGATTGTAATTCCTTTTTTTATTGAGGAATCAAAGCTATGAGAAATCAGTATTGCATACAAGAGGGAAATGCAGTTTGACTTTGTTTATTGTAGCTCAAAAATTAAACAAATGAGCATTGTCCTTTGATTACATTCTAATTTTTTGGTTAGATAATCCAACAGTTTCAAGTTAATTGACAGATTTTTTTTTTTCTTAATGAAGTGTGCTCTGTATAAACCATAAGCATTGGGTTTGTGCCTATGCAGACTTCTTTTTGATGAAACTTCTAAGTAACAAAGGCTCAAAACCTTTCAGGCTTTAAAGACTCAAACACAAATAACATAAAATCTTTATTATTTCGTGCAGGCATAATTCTCAAAGAGCTTTACTTAAATATCTTCTAATGAAGAACAGTTTCCATAAATGAGTATTTTTACTGCTTATCCTTTTTGTTCTTCCTTATGGGATTATCTAGTGTCTGTCTTCCCATGGTCTTCAATGTGCTCTTCTGAAATTCTCCTGGTCTGTCCTGTAGAATGAGCACAGGAAGCGTGGGTGTTAGCATAACCTGGTATTGTAGGAATCTTTTTTGTAAAAAGCAGGGCAGAGGCAGGTGGAAGCCCGAGAGCTGAAGAGAGCTCTCCCGGCTGTGCCCAGGCAGAGGCATTGTAACACCTCGGAAGACGCCCCTCCAAGGATTTAACTTAGGGGACATTCTTCATGGGGCTTGGAAGCAGGCTTCTGAACACAGAGCAAAGTGGCATGGGGTACAGCCCCTCTGAGCGAGTTCCGCAAGAGAGGTTTATTAGAGAATCAAGGTAGCCCTGCCAAGAATTATTTTAGGAATTAAGACCTGGGAAGAGCCAAACCCAACAGCGTGAGGCAGGTCAGCACATGATACTTCCGGGGCAGTAGCTGGCAGAGCGACTCAGAACTTACTCTTGGGAACATCTGGTGTGACAAAAAAACTTGAAGTTGCTCTGCCGATGCTTTTTTGTCCCCCTAATTTGCAGTGGATGTAGCCATACAAATTAGCAGTCTGAAGGGAGATCCCAGCTATCACAAGAGCCTGTGGACAAACAACAGTTCAGCTGGGACAAACACACTGCCATATATAGAGTGTATGTCTAGAATATATATGCACACGTATGCGTGTATATGTATACATCCATACATTCTATAAGAGGGGGATATTCCTTCCAGTAATAAATGACCTTCAAAGAGATCCAGTCACGTCAAACTTAAACGCAATTGTTCCTTTCTACAAAATGTCTCTCTTTTTATCAACACTGGGATAATTCTGTATCTTGAAAGACTGCATTACTTTCCCAAAAGTGCCTATTCAAAAAAGGACCTGTTCAACTAATTCTGTAATCATTTCATGTTTTTTAGGCCTGATTTGTATCTGAAAGTTTCACATCCAGATACATAGCAAGCCTGCAGGCTTGTTTAGCTGACAAATGCATTATTACATACAAGTAAGATCTCATAACTTACAGATTTACAAAGAGCATCGATAAATACAAATCAATATGTAGCATTAACAGGCAGTGAAAATAATTAGATCCTTTTGTGGTACTATAGGCTTAGCAACAGGCAGATCCCATCTGATTGACTAATGAAATAACTTATAAAAAGTGTTTTTCTTAGCCTTAGAAACAGTTTCATGGCAACTATCGTATTTTCATTTGTGTAACTTGCCTTTTACACATACCTGAGCAACCTGCCTCCAGTGCTAGTTAGGGTTCTTTCTCCAACCAGCTCTTAGTTTAGCAAACAATCTCTGGTTTTCAAAAATAAAGGTGGAGCCGTGGAGAAAGACTGCTGGTTTAATTTTAACTAATGCTTGTTTAGCTGTGCTGCTTTGGGCACTAGAAAGCAGTTAATGATTTGCAATTGATCCATACCCATATCTGAATTTCCTGTTTCATTTAATAATAAAATGTAATCTTGGCTGTTACTGGTTATGTAGCTGCACTTGTGCCAGTTTGAAAAGATAAAAAGTAAGTATTGTACTTAGCATTGCTAGGAAGTTGACAAAATGAATTCTGTGGTGATTATTCAAGCACTTAATGTTTACAGAGGAAAACATGATTTCATAGACAAAAATATCAATGTCATGAAATATACAGGGTAAATTTCCTCTTGTATTTAGAAAAATGTGTAATGTTTTTCTTCATAGAGTAGATGGCTTATAAATACAGTAATTACAAAATACATAGTTATGGCTCAATTTGTCAAGGTTTTAAGCACTATGATACTGGTTCTTTCAAAAGGAAATTGTATCAGAGATCTAAAATCCTTACTTTTAAGAGCAAGTAACATTCAAGTCCCAAGGAGATGTGAAAACCAGCACCACTGGTTCATTTTTTGTCCTCTCCTATTAGTTTCCTTTGACTGAAATAAGTTGGGGAAAAGTAAGTTGCTACAGTTAAAAAGAAGTCTGTGATTTTGCCAGCCACTTAAGGTTCTCAAGTTAGATGAAGGAGTTGACATCCAATAACCTACTAGAAGTGGGACTAAAAATTACTAATCCTTTCCAGAGTTCAGGGAAATCCTCTGATTTCTTGAAGCTGTTGGTGTAATTTTTGTACTGTTGGAAGATTTGGTTCAAAGACCGTTGCAAAACTAACAGATCTGAGTCTTCCCTCTACTAACATTGTCAGCCATAGGTCTTTCAGTAGCCCCAGACTTACCAGCCATTTCAGCTTCAAGGAGAACAAGGTGCTAAAGAAAAACACTGTCCAAATAACTGGACAGATAATGAGACCAAGCCAGAAGATTCGAGCTTCAGCTTCAGTTGAGGCAGCTCTTGTAGGCACCTAGAAGGAAAATTATTGAAACTACTAGCCACAAAGATAAATTCCACAACAAATAACAAATCAGCAGAGGAGGAGGAATGGACAAAATTACTTCTTTACCTGTATTTCACTTACTACATGCATGGAAGGAAGACTGAATAAGAAGTAGCTTATGCCAAGTTTTCTGCCTGCTGCCCTACTGTACATGACAGCATTTTCCTTTCAAAACGTTCTGCTCTCTGTTCACGTGTAAATGAGATAATTATTCCTTTTGTCAATGATAGCTCCCACTAGCACTACAGATTAGTAATATTTTAAAGTCAAAGTTCTGTTACACTGACAATTGCTTTTAAACTTCAGAAATAGTAAGTTAACTTTGATATTAGATTCAAACTTCAGCAAGGCCTTAGAGAAGCGTGAAACAGAAGGCAGTGTTACAAGCAGAACTTCAGTGTGAGTGCTTCACTGTCTGTAGTGTAGACTCGTGACACGTGCCCTGTTTGCAAATCAAAAGTATGGGGGGAAAAGTCAGTATCAGAAGAGCTATAGTACCTAGTGCAGAAACTGCAATGAGCTGTTTGTTGCAAGTGCTAACAGGCAAACTCTAAAGATCCCTATAGGATTTATCAGTTGGTTCCAGTTCAGGCAATGGAATTCTCGTAACAGTGCCCATTTGCATACATTTTCCTAAAAATGTACAGTATCTTAGCTTAATTTAAGTCTTGCATGAAGCTTAGTTTTTTGTTACGTAAACTGATACTTCAATTTTGCTTAAGAAGCCCACTGATACTACATAAATTAAGAACTGTAGCTTCGAAAATGCCTCTTCTGTAATACTAGTGTTGGACACCTTAGTAACTGCCGGCATCTCTCTGAAAGAGGCATCCTTATTCACGGTGCTCTATTTGTGTTCTTCAGGGAGAGCAAAAAAAAATCATGCAGGCTGCAAAAAGCCCTGGTTGCAGGTTTCTTTATGTCAGCATAACTCTATCTACACTGAAAGGATCATTGCTAACTCCTAACACTTAGGAGAAACTGAAGAAAGAGAATTGTTCCGAAGGTTCTGACCTTTCCTAGGAGACCAGAATTCAAAATCTCACTCTAAACCTCAGACCACTCAACCACCAGCAGTGCTAGGTTCTGAAGTACAAGCTTCACAACTGGAAAAGAAAACCCCGTGGACTCTTCCGTTCTAAAAACTGAACAGCCTTTTATTTCATTTTCAGTATCTTGAACTCTACATGTAAAAATAAGACTCATCCACCCATCATGAGGCAGATAATGGCATCCAACTTATAAATACGGTTAAGTTACTCTATCTTGCGTAAGAAAACCCTGCAAGATGCAATAGGTGTCTTCAGTTTTTTCACATACCCTCCAAACCAGTGATGTTGCAGAGGTCCAGAAAATAATGTTCTATGCCTTCACAGTTACAGAAAAAGACAGATGCTGTGAGTCAATAAAAGGATTTAATCACCTGTCTCCCAAATTACTGATAAATTACCCAATAGTGACATTGCATTTCTACTAACTATTTAGGAGAAAAAAAGTCAATACACCTAGAACCTTGCACCTAAAAGAGCTAGTTAACTTGATGAGCAAGATTACAAAAGGCTGCAGTGATCCCAAAGAACGGAGAGGGGAACTGTGGTATTTGGAGTGCAAGTGTAAGCATTACTTTTCTTCGAGCAAACCTGAGCAGAAGACTGGATTTCAAGGGTGAACCTCTGTTGCATCAGCAGCACGCCAGGAATTAGCTGTTTATTGTTGGTGACTTTTAGACTATTTCTAAGCAAATTTACCGATAAAAGAAGAGAACTTAAAAAGTTGCCAGAGGACTGGCAAAGGAAGTGGTGAACACCTGATGCTGGAAAGTAAGAGAATGGCATGTATTCCAGGACCTTGCCATGACAAAGTATTTCTCATGGATAAGCCATGACAAAAATACAATCCACTCTAATGATGTGTTCCTTCTTGTGGTACTATCACATTAATCAAGCTACCACTTGCCAGAATTTTTGGATGGCTTTAGCCCACACAGATGAGTCAGCTTTGTACTTCTAGGCTAGAATTAACAAACTGTAATAGGTGAACTAGGCTTGCTCATTTTACAGTAATTTTGAGGTCAAGAGGTCCTTTTATGGATGTCATTGCTTTTAAGTGCTAAGAAAGCTCTTGCTTATGGTCTCGACAAAACTAAGAAACTCTGAGGGTCTCCTTGTTTCTTTGCTTTCCTGTAGTATTGCCTATGTTCTCTCTGGAGGCCTCACTTAGATCACAGAAGAACGTTAACCGCTGTTGTCCTCTTAATGGTGCGCAGCCAGGCTCTGCCGGTTGCCCTCCTGCCTGGCCGCGTTCTCGTTGCAGGCGGCGGCGGCGCCGCCAGGGGGCACTCGAGAGCCGCAGGGCCCAGTTGGTTTGCAGGGGGCTCAGTAGCCGGGTTGGGTGAGCAGCTGGACTGGCTTGAAAGGGATGTCCTAGCCAGTAGTGCTTGAAGCGTTGTTCTGCCAGGCTCTTGCCTGAATGGGGCTGTGGAGAGAGTGTTAGAAAGGGAAAGCAAAAACCTGCAGTCTTGCCTCTGGCAACGATGCCAAGTGCCATTTTATAGCTGTTTTGCTCAGGGTATTTGGGGGAGCTCCAGCAGTATCAGAATGTTCTGTGATCCGGGTTCTATTCCCCATCATATTCCTTGAGCATGAACAAAACATTGTTTTAAAATACTGAATTTGAATATTCAGCATTGCTTTCAACATAGACCTTGCCTGAAGAGGATTCCCCATTGGGATTAACTATGGGAAGATGTGTTTATTAGAAGGTGTTCTCACTAGAAAATAAAATGGAACTACCAGAAACGTTTCATACCACACTATGAATATTTATTCTGCTGATGCATATGATGACAATGTTGCGAGACCAGTTCTGTTCTGAAGGCTTCCGGGATGTGACAATCCTGTGTGCTTGCAACTGAATACTTACATTATCTTCTATAGAAGCTGGATAAAAAGTAACTGTTAAAGGTGTTCTATTTGTTACTTCTTATTTGACTTAGCATCAGCTTTACAAGCTTTCCTATGGATTCTGTTTGTCCTGTGCTTACTTTTATTAACATACTTACCCTTCTTGCTTCAAACACCCAGTGGCTTTTTCCATCTTCATCAATCTGGTTCCACCAACGCAAACCAACCAAGAGTCTTCCTGTCACATTCTAGTGACGGAAATAATTATTTGCATTAATCAGTTGCATAATTCACTTTTCAGACTGACTAAAAAAAAAAAGTCTGAAAATCGTATTCTTTTATCAAATACTAAAATTAGTTCTAAAAGCTGTGCCAGCTTGAGCACAACAGTCATTAAGGATGGATGAGTTACCACAAATTTAGAGGCCTGTTCTCTTCTAATATGATGATCAGCACAATAACATTGATTTAGGTATGAAATTATAGGATGTATCTTTTCTAAGTCAGTTAGTTGGAGAAGCACCCAATAAACAAATTTCCTTAGTAAGAGAGGAGAACTGCAAACAAAAACACTGAAAAAATGGAATATTAATTATAAGCAAGTAAGATGCATGGAATCAAGCAAACAAATGAAGAAAATATTCGTGCACCTGGATGAATACTAGTTTTCAGTATACTGGGGACACACCAGTGCTTCACTTCTACAAAACAAAAGCCTTGTTCCACATGTGGAGCCCCTGGGATTCTGGGCTGGCCTGACCCACCTGCCTGCATGTGATCAGGGCACTGGTGCCATAGCTGGACTCCCAGGAGCCTTCTGCAGCTCCTGCATGCTGGGTCTGGGCACATTATTGCAGCTTTAGACATCCTTTGGCAGCCACTACTGAAAGCCAGTATTACTTTGTTTTTTGCTTTTTTAAGACAGTAAGCATACAAACAAATCTACCATATTCTCACCATATTGGTAGCTCCCATCAGCCATAGAGAACATGGTGATAAACAGTAACAGTAACTAAGATATGTAAATATCTTAAATTAAAATGGACCAGACATTTAATAAATCAACATCACAATGTTTTTGTCACTTTTGTCAGTATACCTATTTCCTTTTTTGTTTTATTTCATGGCACACAAAATACTTTCAAAGGTAATTACTATTCAGGGTCATCTTACCTTAACTGACCAAAAGTCAAAGGATAGAAGGAGCAGAATAGTGACAAAACAGGCAACAAAGCTGTTGCTGAACCAGTCACAGAACAAGTAGGTAATAATAGCACTCACTCGGAAAAACAGGTGGAAAAAGGTGGCCAGTGGGTGCCTAAAAAAAAACAAACAAAAAAAAGCAAACCACAGAGCATGTAGGAAGTTATGAGACAGGAAGGAATGTTACAGTATGTGCTAGCAATGTAGTATAATAGTATTTTGGTTTGTAGCCGGTATTATTTCATATGTTGACATATATCTTCATTATCAAAGCAACAATATTTTCAATAGCCAACCTCCAATCTAAAGCGAAAAGATGGAATGTGTTGTTCATGTCAAAACTTTCTCAAAGATAGAACAAAATCTAGTCTTTCACCCATATCTTTAGTACTGCATGAAGTAATCTAGTGGTTGTGTTCAACACTGCAACCTAAAATCCTCATTGTTTCATGAAATAAATCAGCACAGCAAGGCACAAAAGAATTGAGACAGATCTGATGCCTTTCAGAACTGTTTTGAAAAGAAAAACAGGAACTCTGAAACTAAAAAAAAAAAAAATGTAACTGTTGGGTATAAGACAAAACGAACCTCCATATGTAATGTCTGAAACCAAACACTTCCCTTTACAGAGGGAGTATGATTTGGGAATGTAACAATTCTTATGAATGAATGATCATTAATTTCACTAGATATTTGTGCTTTGCTCATCAAACAAAAATTTTGTCCATAACAAAATAAAGGGGAATTTCAGAGGAAGAAGTAGCTATATGGCATGGAATATTGGCCTGCACAGTAAGCCAGGGGGTTTGGAGGATGCTATAATGAGCATAGTACAATTGTCAGGGTACTAAGCCAAATACAAAACCTTATTCTGTACAGTTCTCTTTGTGTTAATTAGTTTAAAGTGACAGTTAACTAGAGGCTATTGCATTTGAGTAACTTCTTCCCTTGAAGCTGAGTGAATAAGACTTGTTTTCAGAATAATGTTTTTTTAAGTCAGTGATTAAGCTCCTCTACCTCTATAAAAAATTAACAGTAATATGGCCTAGGTCATAATTAACTATTCAGCTATTAAATTTGATATTAATTACTGTGTATAATAAAATGATACATGTAATATACACACAATTCTAATTTTTTATAACCTTAAATTATAATAGTTATTATATTTATATCTTTATTGTAATATTAATATTCTATAGTTGTTTAAGTGTTCTAGTATTTACCTATTCTATAATGGCAATGTTGTGCTTGTAGTACTACACACACATGACTGGAGAAGCAAGAATGATGCACAGCTGTAGTTTATATTTACTCATGATCATGCCCATGCTAACCTCAAACTTTCCAAAAACTTCTTCTGACTTAAAACTAAACATGTGACATTTTAAGCGAAAGGAGCTTTTTCTGCCATAAGCAGACAGGTGGGTGGGTGGGCGGAGCAGAGGGAATATTGTGAACGGTCAAAAACAGATAGTGTCTTGCTACTTCAAGTCTTGATCTCATTCAAGAAGACATAAGAGTTCACTTGCATAAATTGTACCTTGTACCAACACAGGCTATTCATAGATCGTAACCCGAAAGTGCATCAGGGTGGACTGGGCTTTTATAACTGTATCAGTGCTTCAAATACAAAAGTAACTTTGGAGAAGTCATGTTTCATTCTGGAAGTCAGATGGTGTATTACTGTGTGGATGCTGGATCTGTTCCAACATCAAACTTTGAAGGGTGTTTACTAAAAAAAAAAGTACATGAGCAAGAGGCTCACATTTACTACATTACGAAACACTTCACTGAGACTACGGACTATCAGTCCTCTCGCAAGGATACGGCTCATCAGGCCAAAGACACTGACTTGCAGGTTCTTGTCCCAGGAGAGGAATATAGAGATCTATCAAAGCTTGCACCTCATTCTTTGCACAACTCTCTCAATCTCAGAAAATGTCCACCTATTTATACTTTTAAAAAAATTAATAATCCTGAAACTAACAGAATACAGTAAATAAACTGTTCACTTCCTCACTTAACAGAACAAGTGTGTTTCCTTAATTCACAGCCACCAGATGAAACTTAGAGCACCTATCATATAAGAACAGATTTTTTTTGAATAAGGAGATTATCCCAGATAGATAGAATTGTTTTTTAAAACTTGAAGCTAAACAGTCTGCATCCTTTTTGAAACAAAAAACTGTACAGCTTAAGTGAATGCATTTATATTGAATTCACTTGTACTTTATAATTTTTTTAAAAGCTAATTTCCAGAAATATGATGGCATTAAGAAACTAACATGATTTCTTGTACTAATGGAAGACAGTATAGGCAGTATAGGCTTTAAAACATGATAACTCTTCTTTTTTTTTTTGCATTCAAATCCAATAAAAAGTAAGGGAAACTAAAACTCTGAAAGCATAGCAACCCACTTGCTTGGACTTCTGGTTACCCTGTTGCATCTAAACATCCATATAGTGTAGTACTGGAGCCTTGAGGCTAAATGATTCCCACTTATCTTGTTACAATAACCTTTGTTCAGTTTGCAAGCATGATGCCTATTATGGTAGGAATGAGCTGTTACGAATTTAGTTACATCCCATATTAAGGAATCAAATTGGGTCAGCCCTAAGGTATACCACTGAACCACAGGAGAATCGATCCCAATAACTGCTCAGAAGTGCCATGGCAGCACTCTACGTGCTGCTTTTTATACCTCTGTCTGGTCCTTCAAATATATCTAGGCAAATTTTGAACAAACAGGCTCTCTGACTTGATCATCTTGTGTTACCTGGCTGATTTGAAAAAGAAGCAATCCTATGCTCCTAACTGTTCCAGATCAAATGTTCCTATACTGCAATAAACTGCAAAGATGGTGTAAGTTATCTTTTTCCTAACCTTCTTATGAAAGTAGCCACTAATGAAATCGCTATCCACATACCTTTTGTTTTTAAGGAACACTTGCATGTACCTTAGAGAATCACAAAAACACACCTATGCAAATTCCAACCAAGTTCAAAATACATGAAATTGGGATAAAAAATAAAGACAAATGATTGGAACATGTTGTTATGCCCTCTAAGACCACAAAATTTTGCAGCACATGGGTGTGTTCCAGGCTTGTTTGCACAGGATTCTTCAGAAATAAAAAAACCCAAACTTCTCTGTGAACAATGTGAGGAGTTTCATTTCTGTATTCTATAGAAGAAGATTTTTCAGTATGAGATTGTCTTTTAGTGTTGCCACAATAAGGGCAAGCAAAAAGAGCAGTCTCTAATGAAATGTGTCTATCCAAAGTGGATCAATTAATAGCATAGTCACTGATGCTTTGCCTGTCTGTATCATTGGCTAGCATGAACCAGTAGGAACAGATCTCCAGACTAAAGTAACTGGTACTGTGGACCTGCTACAAACATTTCAGGGTGCTTTCACTTCATGCTAAATCTAGTCTGGTCCCATAGACTGAGTTTGTGGCTCTCATGCTCGAGACACACTCGTAAACTCTATTTCCCAGTTTAGTTTAATCCTTTAGACTATGTTGTCCAAGACTGCACCAAAATTTAAACCTTCATTTAAGCTGTGTACTGCTGCTAAAGCACAGAAACGAAGCAACTCTGGGAATGTTAATCTTGTGTCATGACTGGCTCATCGTGTAGCTGCAAAGTTGGATGCACTGGAAGGGCAGAAATGCTTCACCAATCACTAGTAAAACAGAGTAATTGTATTGTAAAGCTATGTGATTGCTTGTTTGCACATCTCAGATAATATTGATGTTAGGCTTAATATCTCTTATTTTCCTTTGTTTACACCTACAAGAAATACTAACACTGTAATAGAGCAGAGTAAACTGGGGCAAGGTGGAAGGGAAGAAAGCAATAAAAATCAAAGCTGATTATAAACATTATTGACGAGTGCATGCATATGTGTAATTCCTGTTGACACAAAACTTTTCCCTTGACAGTCTTTGACTGGAGATTCTTCAAAAGCCACTGATGGAACAACAGCTCTGTCACCTGGGACCTTGGTGTGGACACAGCTGCTGAGTGACACCTCTGGGGATGTAACGGTAGACTGCTTAACCTGACAGATGGATCAATGGGTTGGCTTTTCTTAGGCAACAGCTACAAGGATAAGATATACTATATTCCACACATTTCTGACCACATCCCGTGCTAGGAAAACATGATGGTTTTATTGCAAATAACTTGCTGTTTCCCTTCAGCCGGGCACGCAATGCAATGCCAGAGCACTCCGCTGCACAGCCTGTTCCGCTGAAGGTGCGAGCGCTCTCTCCTTCTCCAGCTCTAACAAATACACTGTTTGGTTGGGGTGGGGTGGTTTTTTTGTGATATGTTGACTTTGGGTATGTGAAGCTCCCGTTGCCGACGGCAGGACGGCG
>VYXH01003334.1:196816-210664 GCA_013397275.1 Burhinus bistriatus
CCTCTCCTCTCCTCTCCCTTCTTTTTTTAAATTACTCTCAGCAAGTCCTCCTGTTAACAAGATGAATGCTCTTGTGCACTGTGTGTCCCAAAACTACTGCTGAGATCTTTGCATTTGTGATGCTTACAGACTTCTTGGAAACCAAGGGAAGGAATAAGAGCTTTTCTCAGTGTCTTTTCCTCCATCCATAGGCCAGGCAGCAGCTGGATGTTGCTGCAGGTCCCAGTGCTCATGGCATGCTTGTAGAGCATGCAGCTGCAGCCAACTGCTAAGGAAACGCTTCGCCCTCCATCCTTGGCTTCCTGATGAAATACCTGGTTCTGGTAAAAATAGTATCATAAGAGAACAGCATGCTTATAAGTCAGCAGTGCTTTAGCAAAATATTGCTAAACCAGCAATATTTTGTTAATTTTCAGTTGTTTCCATTTTTTTTTCACTGGGAAGTTCCAGCACGTAGCATAGCATAATCATTCTAGTGCCAGTGAAAGTAATGAATCACTGGGATTCAGGTAGGGAAGAAAGTGATGGAATTCATAGTTTAACTGTGGGCCTATCAACACAAAGATAGTTTAGAAAATATTTGATACCTTGCTGCTGAAAACAGCTTTGCGTCTTTGTCTTCATACAGCTGCCTAACTCTCCACAGAGAGCTTTGTGGTAGCTGGGTCTTCGTGGCACAACAATGAGTCGGACTGCACAAGCTAGGCTGGCAAATTCATGTTGTTATGTTGTTACTATTATTTATGTTACTAAGCTAAAAATGCAAGGACTATGAGTTTTTAAACTCTAATATTTTAGAGAAACAGAAGAGTCCCATTGAATGTTTATGGCAGGCTAGCAGCAAACTTGGGTGTCCCAGCCTAATAAAAGTAGAAATCGAGATAATTTCTGCAGGAATGCTTTTTGAAGTTGGTCTATCAGGATTTTGCAAAGCAGACATCTAAACAGGTCTTACATTCAGCCTGCCTTGCTCTGTCAGCCTTCTGAGAATTCTTGTGCAAAGTTCTGGGAGATTCTGAGTGACCACAAATATTTGAGGCCCTAATCTTTCTTCGCACCTACTAGATTGGAAATTCCCAACCTTTTAAGTTCCTAACCTCACTTGAGAAAATTATGTTCTGGGGAAGCTGCCAGTATGACCAGCAGCCTTACCTTGGACTCTATGCCGTGTCTCACCTGCAGTGTTCATACTGCACTACTGAGGCTCATCATAGCATTTGGGAAGCAATGTGTAGATGTGGAAGGATGCTGAAGGACATTTACGCATCAAGGGAAGCGCAGCTAGTTTCTGAGGTGAGGAAGCAGGGAAAAGATTTGATCAGACAGTTTTAAAAACAAGCTCTGGGAAAAAAACCCAAACTCCGCAGTCTAAAAGACAGACCTTTTATGTTCTAAACATCTTTCATAATATCACATCTTTACTTTCCTACAGGAATTAATTTTCAAAATAGGCATAAAAGATTTTACATTAAGAGCTGTAAACCTTGGCAGAATTACTTAGGGAATCCCAAGTGTAAGTGTGTATGCATGACAGAAGATACAACATTGGTAACCAAAGTCTCCATTCTAAGATTTACTCAAAGTAAGTTCCTGCAGTCCAGCTTTGTAAAACGTAACAAAGTTAGGGGATAGGCTGGTAATTAGATATTCACTGAGGGCAGCATTCTCTAACGCTCATGAACGTTGCTGCAAAGTCCCTATTGATTTCAGTAGATAGTGTATTATGAATGAACTGTGCTTCCTTGAAAATTCCTTTCATGTTGTCTTAGCTGTTCGCTCTATCTTTGAGCTTGGGTTTTCCAGTTAACTGATTTCTTTGGCCTCTCTGGCCATAAATTGGATTCAATACCAGAATTTTTGTTTGGGATTCCTTCTATCCAGGTTGAATAGTTTAACATACTGCTGGTTGAGCAATTTTTCATAGACTCGCAAGTCTATTTAATGAATTTCCCTGCTTTCTGATTGTAATGACTCAAGCCTGTATAATATATAGGCATCAGCATTTCACTACTTTGCTTCACAGATGTATGTATTCTACTGCACAACTTCCCTTCCTGTTCTAAGGATTCTCTTTAACTGACATACAGCTTATGTAGGTAAGAGTGGTTTCATAGCAGCTGTCTCTCTTTTTAAGGATCATCATGGCAGTCTTCCTCTCAAAGTCCAAAGGAAAAGACATGCCTTAGCTATAGAAAGTGCTAAACAATAGCAACATAAGAAGCAATAAATAGTAAAAATGTACAGCCTGACTTAGTTCTCTTTTTCACACACATTGTTTGTGCTATGATACATTTTAAAGAGAAAAGTTAGTTAAAAAGGAGAACTCATGCTTTTGATTTCTCTGCATTGAGGGGAAGTATCACTTCTAAGTAAATATGATGCTGGCCAAAGTCTACAGCTCATTCTGAAATCCAAATAATCTTAGTAAAATCTTAGCAATTCATTTCACTGTTTTTCCTAGGGACAGTGAAGCAGCTGAAAGCGTAGCAGTGTCGGCCAGGTTACGTCCTTCAGTACCCGGCATCCGGGTATGTCATAAGCCTTAGTAGATTTTATCTAGGGTCAAGATAGCAAGATTTTTTTTTTATTTATACAAATGCAAAAACAAAAGCAGAAGTAGAAATAACATTTAATTATTTTCTCAAAATTGCAAATTAGGACTGTAGCAGAAGTAGAACTTTCATCAGTTTTTCAAAGCTTAAGCCACTGTAGTCCCCTTTCCCTTATTTTGGCCTGAGCTACAAGATAATCAGTTTTGAGGTCAAAGGCAGAGTACTTCTAGCACATTATTGCTTGGTATGTTTGCCTGTAGCCCAGCAAAAGCTGGGGACAGCTATATAGAAACCACACTTCCTCCCAGATGTTGATCTTGCAGATCTTTTTGGAAAACTCCTCAGGAATCCTTAAAACATGTGGGAGGAGTAAAGCAGGAATCAACTTGAAGTCTTTATATCTTAACATCTATGCAAAGGCAATCCTGCTTTTGATCTGTCTCAAATCTAGACGTAACAGAAGTAACAATATTATTTTGGGGTTGAAAAGCCTATTCATGGTGAAGTTTGCCTGGGCACATTTGCAGATGGAAATTGCTGTGAAACACATGCAGAAAATCTGCTTTTCTCATGCTAAGTGGCAATCATGATGCCATACCACAAGGTATTTTATCACTTGCTTGTCTGCTTCTGAAGGGAACTATCCTATGGAGGAGAGTTCTTTGCCCACAGAAAGAAATCTACCATACCCACATTGTTATATCCCCTCACAGTCAAACACACTTATGCCCTGGACCACTGGGCAAGGCTTTCTGTGTCTGGCTTTTGCAGGGCTAAGGTGCAGCAAGTCAATTAGTTGCAGAGACAGGCTGAGGATTACAGTTTAAATTGAGTTTCTTGTTTTAATACACAGCTTCTCAGATGGCTTGAACTCTCCACCTCCCATCAAGAAGGAGACTTCTTAGGAGAACTGCTGCCTAGAGGGACTGTGAATGTGACTGATGATGCTGAGAAATGTTTCTGAAAAGCTCCAAAAATAATGGCCAAATAATGGAAACAACACTTTTTTTTTTTTTTTTTTTCATCTGTTGCACCCATTCAAGAGGACACTGCAGGAAAAACTGAGATTGAGACTGTCTCTCTTCCCCAAGCTGTGGCAAACTCATTCAGATTTGCCGTGATAGCAAGCAGTTCCCAACTTTCTGCAAGGCAAACCCCTAACTGCCTTCTGCATGTGTTCTGGTCCACAAGATGGTAAAGTACAAGTGGAGGCATCTTATTCAGTGCAGTTTTATGTTGATAAAATGATGGAAAACAGTCTTTTTCACATAATAGCCCAGGAACAATGCTACTCTGAATGAATTGGAGCTTATTGCTACTCATACTCATACTTCAACAAAACTAATGTTGTCTCTTCTGTTTTGAATCAATGTAGGCAGCAACTTTAGAGGAAAATACGTTTAAAAGACAAATTCTGAGTGAATATGCGTGAAAGATCCAAGGTATTTGTGTTTCCATAAGGAAAACAAATTAATCTTTTTTTTCTCAGTTGCCATTTATATAGTTACAGTAAAACTTGTTACCTATCTGCACGGCAAGTCAAAATCACACTGTTGGATAATGAGATAGCTTATTTTTCAAGTGTTTCGCATGCACTTCCTGATATTGAACACAAACATCAGAAAAAGAAGAAATTTCTTGTTATTCTACAAAGATACGTTGGATCTTAACCAGAATTTGCAGTAGTGTACTTAAACGTTTTATAAAGATTTATCAAGTTCCTCTCAGTGCATTATTTCTTACTAGGTGGAATTATTGCTCCACTTTCAAATGTGTCCAATGGTGAAAAGAAATCATGACAATATTCAAGGTAGTAAAACCTAGTAGCAAATAAAGAGAAAAATAAGAATTTATTCACAGCCTGATCTCTAATTTTACATTGGATTCTCCAAGTTTTAAAACTATCCCTCTTGCAGAGAATGTGTTTTGTGCTGAAGCTTTTTGTACTGTTCTGATTCAGCAATGACCTTGCCAGGAGACAAAGATCCACCTATAGCAATCCTTCTTTAATGGGACAAATATTTTTTTGAAATATTTTTTCAGATGATCATGTTGCTGATTGGAAAATTGTGTTTTATGAATGCTTGGAAGGATTGTGCCACTGTGTCATTTCATCAAGAAGTTATTTGTTGTTGGAAATGTTATTTAAAGGCTTAATCAAAGGAGGAAATACCTCTGCTATTGCACGCCGAAGTCTCTTAACTTTTTTTTTTCACTTCATCTTTTTGATGCTGACTGAGTGGATTTTTTTTATTTTATTGAAACAGTTCAGACTTTGCTCAGACCTCCTTCAAACGTCTTCAGATGCAGGTATGAATCTCTTTAAGGAGATCCTGCCTAGAGTAAGGAATATTCTTTCAACTGCTACAGCTTCTGATGACCATGCATTGCTTAACCTCATGCTGAAAGAAGATGCGATATCCAAGGAGTACCATCAAGCCTTGCTCCATGAAAAAGACAGAGAAGACCTTGCAAGGAAGATATCTCTAACATTTATGGAAAAATGGGACCTGTACTTGAACACTTTAGTTCCCCTCTGTTGTTTAAACCTCTGTGGCAGTAAGCCTCAAAACATGACAGATAACGAGCCAACAGGAAGCAAGTACATTTCTGGTAAATCAGCTTTTATTTTTTGCTTTTTTGCTTTGTTAAAGATTTACTTTTGTTTATTGCATTTTGAGATTGCATTGTGGCATAGTGCAAAGTACATTAGTGGAGAGCAGGTGGGGAAGAGAAGAGAGCAGAATGTAATGCAAGAGCAGCTAAAAAGAAATCCACCATTCAGGGTAGCTACTGGATACCCATTTTCAGAGCTAGGCCGTAATAAAATTTGTTCTTTGCTACCTTTTGCAGAACCAGAAATGCGAAGTAGATAAAGAGACCATAATAAGGTTAGTTTTTCTGAACGGACATGCCAATCATCATTGGTAGTCTGAGTAGCATTTGTTCATGGCACATGCTGGCAACTCACGTAGGGAAATCTCATATCTTTTTCAATCATATATGGGAGGAATGCTCTCCACTTTAAATTCCAGATGTCTATAAGCAACAAAATTGCACTTTTTATAAGAGACTGCTGCAGGTTTAAGGAGGGGAAGTACTTAATGACTTAAGAGGCTGGATTCCAGAGTTATGAAGTTCTTAACAGGCAGCAGGAGAGATAAAAATGCAGAGACCTTATAATTCTAAGGCAGTAAACTCACTTTTTAGTCTTATCCACCAGAGGATTAGTGTATATATTAGAGAACAGGGGTAGCTCTGGGACAAATCTAACATTGTCCATCCTATGTAAAATTACATACTCCCATCTTAAATTATAGCATTCAGAACTACATTTACAAAACCAAGCAACTGTAAAAGGAGAGTAAAAGAATACTTAGTAGAATATTGGGGTAGTCTTATAAAACTGATAGAAGGACCTTGGGCTGCAACGTAGTGAGGGGTATAACTCTTTTCTTCTCCTAAAATAAAGTATTGGCCATCACTTCTCAAGGCATGGATGAAAGTACAAGAGAAAATGCTGGGGAAAAAAATTAAGAGAGTTCATGAGCAAAATACTGACCTGAAATATTTTAGCTCAATTATTACACACATTCAAATTAATGCCAAGAATTCATATTTTAAATGTAGGATATCATAGCAAGTGGCCTAGTGCCACTTATGCTAGGAGCATATATAGTCTGTTTTCTACTTTTAATTAAATCCCTGAAGTGCTTGAAAAGATATCTGCTCCTTGTCATTTTTGTAATGGTAGCACCTAAAATCTCCATTCAAAGATATTGATCTTGTCATGTGTGGCTCTGTATCTCTGTCACAAAGCCTGTGTTTATTTGAGACATGACAGAGGGAAGCTGGAGTGCATCAGAAGGATTAGTCTTCATCCATCAGATGTTCAGCGACTTGTCACCGTTCTCTAGATTTTGTAGTAGAGATGGGCTTAAAAAAAAGTGGTTTCAAAGTCATTAATTCACCAGGAAATGACTCAAAATGTACTAGAGACTTCAACTTCCCTTGAAGCAAATGCTTTTCTGACTTTCTTTTTGAAATTTGTTAATTTTTCAGCCTTATGTTCAATCATTATTTCACTCTGCAGAAGCCTTGCAAAGAAAAGTTGGGTCAGGAACACATTGCTATCAGCAGGTTTCTCACTAACTGCTTGATAGTTTTGCAACTATTTCTTCTACCACAAAACAAATTTTTACAATTTCTGGACAAAAAAGTCCCAGCTTTCCCCCTCTTTCTAAAGTGCACTATTGACATCTGTTTTGCAGTGCTTCCAGTACGAATCAATATGTTCTGTTCCCTCCTTTTGGACTAGGGCAGCTTAGCACCAAACGTTGAAGCAAAGAACCTGATGGTAACCTTAGAAGCTTAGGCAGTTCTCAGCTGTGTCACAGCCTCCTGTTTTCCAGTCTGCTTTTCCCTTTGTCTCTGAGACCATCTTTATAGACTAGTCCAGTAAATGAACCAGTACTCTGATTTGCTCCAGCAATTCCTTTCTGCTGTTTCTAAGCAGCTATAGATGTTGTACAAAAAGTGGACAACCAGTCTTTGCTGTAGTTACAAACTGGAATCACGGTAAACAGCTGAACTCTTTTGTTCCCCAGACTTTCATTCTTGAAGTATATAGATCTCCTCATGGGATTACAGCCTCAGGAGCTGGTAAAGAAATCTGCCTGCAGGGCTTGTAAAGGAGCTTATAACTTGTGGGGTCGTGCTGAACATTGGAACAGGGCTAACAAATAACCCTCTTAACTTTTGTAGGGATTTCCCACGCAGTGTCTCCTATCAAAACAGAGCACTAAAATACAGAATCTGTATTTGTGCAGACTTTCATTATTTTCTGCTGTGAATGCTGTTATACTGAGATGTGGCTTTTCTTCTAATGTGTGTAGAGGAATTCCAAGAACACAGCTGTGTGGCTGGTTAGAGAGCCTGAAGAGGCTAGTGATCTGCATTGCAGGCTGGGCCCCGTATCTCTGTGAATACTGGGAACAGATCAGCCACTCCCAGGAAGGAAACAGCTTTATGTCTTCTCAGTAAGCATGTTCCCATGGAACCTGGTAGAAGTGGATCTCCTCTGCAAAGGGAAAAGGCTTACGCAGGTCAGCAGCTGCTTTGCATATAGGACCTGCTGCCTTGTGCAGAAGCCATTTGTTACTGAGCAGCTGATTAAAAACTTGCCTTACTGAAGCAGCAAGTCCTGGATGTCGTTGACTTCATCATATCCCACTTCCTTCCTTTCCCCTTCAGACTGTGGTGGAACTTTTGTTATAAGCTATAGCCAATGGAATAATACTACAAAAAGTATTTGCTCACTTGAGAATATATTCTCTTTCATAATTAATTTCTCATTTCTGTTGGTCTATGCATAATAAAAAATAGAACAATAGGCAAATAAGCTTGCAGAGCCACACAGAAGCAGCTTATAGGCATCATGATTGGAACACTCATGAATGAAGGTTTCACTCAGGGCAAATCATGCCTGACAAACTTGGTGGCCTTCTACAATGGTGTTACAATGTTGGTGGATAAGGGGAGAGCAACAGATCTCATCTACCTAGACTTGTGCAAAGTATTTGACACTGTCCCACATGACATCCTGGTCTCTAAATTGGAGAGACATGGAATTGACCAATGGACCACTCGGTGGATAAGGAATTGGCTGGATGGTAGCACTCAAAGTGTTGTGGTCAATGGCTCGACATCCAAGTGGCAAGCAGTGATGAGTGTGTTTCTCAGGGGTTGGTACTGGGACCCATACTATTTAACATCTTTGTTGGCAACATGGATGTTGGGGTTGAGTGCCCCCTCAGCTAGTTTGCCGACGACACCAAGCTGTGTGGTGCAGTCAACAAGGTGGAGGGAAGGGGTGCCATCCAGAGGGACCTGGACAGGCTTGAGAGGGGGCCTGTGCCAACCTCATGACGTTCAACCAGGCCAAGTGCAAGGTCCTGTACGTGGGCTGGGGCAATCCCATGCACAAATACAGGCTCGGCAGAGAATGGATCAGGAGCAGCCCTGAGGAGAAGGACTTGGGGGTGTTGGTGATGAGAAGCTCAACATGAGCTGGCAATGTGCGCTTGTAGCCCAGAAAGCCAAGTGTATCCTGGGCTGCATCCAAAGAAGCATGACCAGCAGGCCGAGGGAGGTGATTCTACCCCTCTACTCTGCTCTCATGAGACCCCACCTGGAGTACTGCGTCCAACTCTGGAGCCCCCAACATAAGAAGGACATGGACCTGTTGGAGCAGGTCCAGAGGAGGGCCACGAAGATGATCAGAGGGCTGGAGCACCTCTTCTATGTGGGCAGGCTGAGAGAGTTGGGGTTGTTCAGCCTAGAGAAGAGAAGGCTCCGGGGAGACCTTATAGCAGCTTTCCAGTATCTGAAGGGGGCCTACAAGAAAGCTGGAGAGGGACTTTTTACAAGGGCATGTAGTGATAGGATGAGGGGTAATGGCTTCAAACTGGAAGAAGGTAGATTTAGAATAGATATTAGGAAGAAATTTTTTACTGTGGGGGTGGTGAGGCACTGGAACAAGTTGCTCAGGGAAGCTGTGGCTGCCCCATCCCTGGAAGTGTCCAAGGCCAGGCTGGATGGAGCTTTGAGCAACCAGGTCTACTGGGAAGTGTCCGTGCCCATGGCAGGGACGTTGGAACTAGTTTATCTTTAAGGTCCCTTCCAACCTAAACCATTCTATGATTCAAAAGGTTGTTTGTCTTATGCCAGGTAGGTGCTGGCAGGGTAACTGATGATTAGATGAATAAACATTCTGTCAGAAGCAAACCCTGAACACCATGTGTAAGACAGACAAGATTTATGAGCTCCTGTTTCATAGAACATTCTACTTGTCATTTTGGGCCAATGGCAAGAGATGCTGTCACAAGATACCAAGCTAATTCTGTATTGGTAGAGTCTGTGAACATGTGAAAGAAATACTTTCACTTCTGTTACACCAAATGGAGCTGCAAGGTAAGTGTCCACATGCTGCTTCCTTTATTCTTACTGATGGACTGTTTAACAGCTTGACTTCAGGACAGATTTGAACTGGAATGAAAAAGAAGAGGAAGGTTTCTAGGGAGCACATGAAATTGTTATCACCAGCTTTCATCTGATTTCGGTTTCCAACCAAATAAATCAATCTGTTCCTAACTAGTGACAAGTGCAAGCTCTTCTTAGCGATGACAAGTGATCGGTAAAGGTAACAGTGCTTATTATACAGGGGTTGCTAGAAGAAGGGTGGTTCCTCTTAATTTTCCTCTTTGGAATTCCCCCTGAGCTTTTAACTTTTCTGCAGTGACTGGGCTGGCTCATTTCCTCCTTTTTGGTGTCACTTTCTATAAGCCCTGGGTAGTGATAGCAGCTCTTCTCGTTTTTTGGTACTGAATCCAGAGTGAAAGAGCAAGAACTGTCCAGCTTCCTAAGGTCGGTTTTTCCTCAACTCTTGAATGTGTTGCTTTTGTCATGGTAAATTCATCTTGTATTACCTTTTGTAGATCTTGGTAACTACAGTGTGCCAGTATTGGGACTTGCATTGCTTGAAATATTAGTAGGATGAAGTCTGAATGTGGGTGAAATTTTGGAGAATTTTTAGCAATTTTGTTTTGTGGCTAGCCCTGTTACTTGCTCAAAATGATGCTGTAGTTTTTTTCAGAGCTGGTTAAGAACGTACTTGTTTTTTGTATAAATCTTGCTCCTATAGAAAGTGAAACTGAGGGTCATCGGAAGAAATTGGCTTATTTCCATTTTTTTCACAGATCTGGCAAGACAACCTAGAGCTTTACTTTCCCATTTAGGAGGGCAGAGATTCTGTCTTGAAGAAAGTGTCTGAGTGCAAATGTACTTTTTCTGCCAAAAAGGCAAGGTGCCTGCTGTGGCACTTTATTTCATCTTGCTGCTGGGATGGGAGATCTGGGCACAGCTGTGACACACGAGGCAATACTGGATATGAAAACGCAAATTCTGCTCTCAAATCGCAACTCTGACACCTGCAGGACAGTGTGTTGTTAGTCTGCCTGAAGTCAGCTGTCTCCCGCATAAGGCTAGTAACGTTTCTTTTGTGTTGGTCGCTGTGCAGCTAAGTTCATTGAAAGGCAGAAGCTCCTTTTGCCTGATATTTATACTTTTTCTAATTTCTATAAACTCATCTCTAAGGGAGACAAAGGAGAATGTGACAGGATATAGGGCAGCTTTTTTTCCAGCATCATCTTTGTTCTTCCTTTTTAGACGATAAAGCCCATGGAAAGTAACACACCACTCCATTGGCAAGATAAAGACTATCAGTAAAAGTAGTATCTTTTGTTAAATCAGGTAACACAACAGGAAAAGTTACACCAGCTTTCAGATGTATAAGCCTTTCATAGATCTGAACTAGAAACTAAAACCTTCAAAGCTAAATATAAATTGAGCACCATTACTTGCCATTTACAAATAATCAGGCCATCTCTGAAGGGAAAATCTGGTACCTGTGGAGCAGGGGAATTGTTAGTGATGGATTTGGGGAGAGGAAAGGGAGACAGGTGACTGTAGCATGGAGGGGACTTCATCCCTCCCGCTGCTGGCTTGCCCACCTCCCAGAGAGCATTGTCCCAAAACACTGCCCACAGCAAAAGCCAGGAAACACATCCCTGCCTTCTGCTGCCTTAATTGTGCACAATGACATAACCTTTGGGGGGCGCAGAATAAGAGAGAAGACTTTCTAAAGTTTTTTATAAAAAAAAAAAAAAAAGGCTTTAAAATTGTGGCTGATGATACTAAGCTTTTAGCTTAAAGTACCAGTGTTTCACTGGACTCCTTATTTAGAGTTTGATATAACCTGGGTTTTGTCATCTTGCTTCACTCAGATTTGTGTGTAGCACTCAATGGGTCTGGAGTGTTGCAAGAAAATAACTTTTCTTCAGCAATCTTTGTGTTTAATTTTTCAACCTCCTGTCTTGACAGCAGTCCAGTTCTCTTATTTTTCTGTAATCTAAGACTTGGAGCTGTAACGTTATGTTATCCTCCCATTAAGAAATGTGTAATTTGCACGGCACTGCTACACTTTTCTATGAATTATCCTCAGCTTCCTAAACTGGTACAAAAATTAAATTGCAAGGGGGTTTCCTCTGTTCTGAAATTATTTCATTTTCTTAACCTCTGCACTCATGTGGGAGATTATTTTACTACCTGTTAGTTCAGATGTCAACAGAGTTTGAGGAAGGAAACCCCCTAAAAAATCTCAGAAGCATCCACCTTATTTTTGGAGTAAATGTTACATTATTGTCTGTATACTCTTTCTCCTTTCTCTTAGGTACCATTTGATTTTAGTTAATAGCAGACTGCATTGCCTGGAGTCTTTAACATGTTGATCCTTTAAAATATAACACATAGTTAAACCAAATTATTCGGGCAAAATGATAAATCACAACCATCCCCCTTTAGAAATCTAAAAGGCCCCGTCTAACTCTTAAGACTCTTATGTGATTTAAGTGAACACCTACTGCTTCTTTAACTGGATTCTTTGTCCTGGTACAGTGATGCTCACTGTTTCTTTTACTGCTTTGCCAGCATTTTTAGTTCATATGGTTTCACTTGGACTCTAAAAGAGCACTGAACAAAACATTGAGAGTCTTAGAAGTGAATCATATTGTTGTGCTGTATACGCAGAATACAGCACTAAAACAAATGCATCCTGAGTAGAAATCTTGCTCTAGGAGGTATGCACTGAATCATTGCAGGGGTAATACAAAGGGAACACAGGTCTACCAAATATAGCAGTGCAGCTGGAGTGAATAGGCTGCTGGAGAAAGGAGCTGTTATTTAAAGATTTAAAGAAAAAAATCTAGCTTAACCAGTGTCCACACAGCAAAGGATTGCACTTTTTGAATGCCATGGAAATATATTCGAAAGTACACCCTGTCTTCCCCTGGCCCAGCACATGCACTTTGTGCATGTAGGCCTGCTGCAAAGGGAGCGCAGGCATCTCTGGGGACTTCAGTCCTTTGCCTCGCAGGTCTGTGCGGGGTCTGTCTTCCTCCCGCTGAGAGCCGGCTCTAGCATTCACAGCCCTAACACAGAAATTATTATGAAATATTTTAGTCCTCTGATCTGAAAATGTGCCAAATGCCCATTTTGGCAGCACGGTATGGGACTCCAAAGAGAACGTATTATCAGTAAACTAAGTTAAAATAATGTACGAAACAACAGAGAAAGTGCTGAGCACTGTAGCTGTTATTCATCTTTGGTCTCAGGCAGAGGACTGCTGGGATGCTCTGAGAAAAAAGGGGAAGCCCTGGCAAAGGAATTGCTGTTATAAACAAGCTTGGTAATGTCTGGTTTCGTTTTGTGTGCTTCAGTTACTACATGCAGCAAAACTGTCCCTGAGGCATAGTTCTCCTTGCCCCTGGCACTCATCTTTCAAAAACTCACTTCTTTTTTCCTACACCCTTGGACAGAGTGCTTTCCATGGTGGCTCCACGATTTTAATGCAGCAGAGCACAGCTGCTATTAAGAATTTGTTGGTTCAGCTACAGAAAGAAATCACAGCATCCCAAATTCAGTGTAGTCAATAGAAAGACAGCTATATATGGATTTGTGTCGAAACAAAAGTAATGAAGAAAAAAGGGGGTGAGCTGAGGGACATTCAGACCAGTGAAACAAAAAAGACAAGTAATCAATTTTTTAATTTTTGAAAGAGTGGCAATCTTTATTCTTCCCCAGGTAGAAGGCTGTGTTTCTCTCACTCCTGTGCTCCTGGGTTATAGCACCTTTTACATTCTAATTTTCAGCTGTCTAGCTGGACTTGGCACCAGCAAGACTTCCTTCATCTTGGTTGCTTCCTGACTTCTTGATCATTGTACCTGAACACATTTTGCATTACTTATGTATTTAGCCACAGAAAAAAAGCTATTGAAAGAAAGGTTTAAAATAACAAATCCCTTATGACTATAACTTAATTAAAGCTTAGTATTTCCATGAAGATTAAGTAGGCCTACTTAATATCTTTCCATACTACTTGACCTTTTCTTTGTCTGCTGTAATCAAGCAGTTTACTAATGACTGAACTTGGAGTGATGCATTTGTCTGTCCTGCGTTCCCTTTACGGCTTCTGCCCAATTACTTCTCTGTCTCTAACCCCAAAATTATATTGACTCAGAGGTCCTTCAACAGCATTATTCATAAAGTCTGGCAGCCTGGCATTCTGAAAGGCCCCACTCTGTGTAGATTTTATGTTAATTCAACAAAGGAAGGGGCAAAGCAAAATGCTGCAATAAAATGAAAATTCAATCTGGTACGTTTATCACGGAATCACAGAATT
>VYXH01003336.1:0-65393 GCA_013397275.1 Burhinus bistriatus
CCAGTCATAAGAGCCATCCCACCGTGTTTCTGTGACAGCGACTGTATCACAACTATCCTGCTTCACAATGGTTTCCAGCTCCTCCTTTTTGTTGTACGTACTGCATGCTTTGGTGTAGATGCACTTGAGCTGGGCTATCGATTTCTCCCCCAATATTGGCATGCTGCCCCTAGGCTCATCTCTAAGGAGCTTGATTGTATCCCCTTCCCCATTCGTACCTAATTTAAAGCCCTCTCAATGAGCCCTGCCATCTCATGAGAGAGGATGCAGAATAATAGAATACTAGAATAATATATTCTGGACTCTGAGTCAGATTGTATTGTCAGAGTACCTGGGTGCCCAAATGGAGCCAAGTGAAAATCAACTGGGATAGACAATAAATATTCTTTAAATGTAGAAGGTATATTAAATGGAGAAGTCTGGTTTTTGTACCTGACATCAAAGAGCAGGAACTTGAGTTTCCCAGACACTAAAATGACAGATATACAGTCTTGAATTTTTCAGTTAAAATGTTTTTGCTCAGAGGAATAATGGATGCGAAACTAAACAAAATTAATTAAAATTAATTCAAAGGTGCTCCACAATAGCACTTAGAGCAACAAGAAGAATATGCCGTTCTATTTGGAAGTTTTCTCACTGTTCCTCCTTTTAAGTCTTACCTTTCTACATTATTCACATTTCTAAAGTAACTCTGTAATGGTATTGATATTATCCTTTCCATCTTCTTTATCTGCAGAGTAGATATATTTTCTTCTTTTCTCCCCATTTAGTTGCATTCCCAGATCTCAGTGCTTCATTACTCACTTTGGAACTTACTCAATGCAGGAGAAAATCGAGCATTAAAGACAATTTAATGCGATGAAATGCAGGAATTTACAGCCCTGAAGGTGTCTCTAGACTGGGACAACAACTGTTCTGTATGGGTATGCAGATGTGTCTGACTCTTCCAGCCATGTGTAGCCCTGAAGATCATGAAATTAAGATGTTACTCCCATGTTGGTAAATACATACTCCACTGTTAACTGGCATTTCTGTTTGGGGTGATAGGAGAGTTCATGCTGTGGTTTTTAGCCAGCCTCCTAAAACCAACAGCTAGAACTTGCTATCATAATAAACTGGAATAATTTACACTTTCAGCATTGTAATCCATCCTGACCTCCTGTGTATGGCAATAGGAAGCTCCTTTTTTGTGGGCAATCACCTGTTTTGTGCTGAACAGCTTCAGCACAGAGCGGTACAGAAGTCAGCTGTTGACAGAACAAATTGCTCCCCAAAAATGTATCCCTGTGGGAAATAAAATATGCCAAAGCTGCTACCCAGTAGTGGGCAGCTTCCACATCATGCTCTGCAGCTCTGTCACAAGCAAGGATGAAAGAAGGTGCCTTATATATCACTCTAACTGCAAAGATCTTTAATGCTCTCCTAGTGTTTTTATGCTCTTGAGCATGTGTGTGTGTGTATGTGTGTGTGCACACATGCATCTGTATGTATAGGCTCTATACAAATAGAAACGTAAATATATGCACGTTCGTATTCCATAACAAATGATTGCTATACATACATATGAACATATACACTCATATATTATTATTATATACACTCATTATTATTTCACCCTGGGATGAATCAGACACATCGTTCATATTTCTGGATCCCATGAAATCAGATTTCAAAAGTGACTTCAGTGCACCCCTCAAAATACTGAATAATCAACACCTTCTACTGTTCTGGAAGACTAAACTGGCAGTTAGCCTGCTTTCCTTGATCACTCCCAAGTTGGGGTTGTTTTACTTCATAAAAATTTTACGTACACAGAAAATGAGAGAACTCGCATAGTGGGTGGAGTTGCTGTCTATGCAGAGGTGCCTTCAGATGATTGACTCCATACCTTAAGCGTCACAGATTGAGCCCAAATCTGACGTTTTCCCTTAGGTTTAACCAGATGGTTAGTGCTAGCTGGCAAGTGTCCCGACTTACTGACTGTGCCAGTCCCAGCCTCTTGGGGAGGTCCCAGGGAGGCATCATCGTCCACTGGCACCAACCTCTGCCCAGTGCTCCTCAGGACCCCATCCAGTGTGGGGCCAGGAGCAGCTCTGGGAGGGCAAGAGCTCCACCTCTGCACTCAGGTTTTGACCAGCCTCTTCCATAGGAGGACACAGCTATTTGAACGTGCATCTTCAAGTGTGAGAACACGGACAAACTACATGGGGATAAAGTCCTGCACAAACTTCTTCAGAAAAAATAGCATCTACTGAAGTTAATACTCTGCTGTCACTAGTTAGATAAGATGTTGGACTAATGAGTAACAGCTTCATGGATCTGAAGTGAGGATAATCCAGGGAACACAGAAAAATAAAATGGCTTTGAATGCCTGAGTAACTGAAAAGTTGAAAACCAGCTAAATTTTAAAACTGAACATTTAAGTTCATGCAGAGCTGAGCTGAGAAGCGTGACACAGCCAGGCACAGGCATTGAAAAAGCTGAATCAGCTCCAGCTCTCCCATCCTAGAGACACCAGCAAGGCTATAGCTACCTCTGTTTCACCTTGTTAAATTACTCCAGTGCTCTGCTTTCCCCCTGTATTACATTCCACTGTGAAAAATGGAGCACAGCTTCCTTTAAGTCGTTCCATCAATAAGGGGTTCAGTCTTTTTTGTTTTCAAATCATGTATTTATTCAATTAGCAAACAGAAATCGTATGAATAACATTATTTAAACTTATATCTATTGAAATTGTCAAAGTGTTTAAATCACCAACTGTAAAGCTTTCAGAAGTGAAAATGGTAATTTCTCCGAAGTTCCAATTTCATTAAATGAAAAACTGAATCATAATTGCAATAACATGTTTTTTAATCAAAAAATATCAATAAGAATGTCAATAATTGCAAGGGCCAAATACATAGTCATGAATAATATCAACTACATTTCGAGAAAACTTTGCTTTTCAGAAGGTAGCTATGCCTGGATGAGAACGCTTCAACCTTTGCTTAGTGAAAATGTCCTCTTTGGACACACATGGAAGAACATAAGCACCGTTTAGCTGACACAGGTGGACACAGGGGCTCTATCCCTCTTATGGGACTAGCTGTTCACAATCTTCTACAGACCTGATTACAAGGCAGTGAGCTAAGGAAAGTAAAAATAAATGAATATACACAAGTAAATGCACAAAAATAAAGAGTAGCACAGTGGAAGTAAAATCTTCTTAAAGGGAGGAGAAAAGATTATTGATTTAGAAACTTATGTTGTGTCTCTGTTTTGCATTTGGGTTTCACATGTCTTCCAAAATACACTCATGATTTCATGCATAATCAGTGTGACATGAAATTACAGTGACTGCTGATGCAAATGAGGTAATTGTGCATGCCAATTATGTGTTACATGCCTGTTGCATTGTTTGAATAAGCAATTACTGAATTTATAGAGACAAGCGTGTTAACTAGGAATGCATATTAGGCACATAATTACCACCACTTAATTCAGAAAATCAGGCAAAGCAGAATTTAGCTGGGGGAATGGTTATGAATCTTGGCATTTTTCCTAGGTATAAAATTCTAGTTTCATTATATGAATTTCTTGCATTTATACCAGCTTATGCCCCAGAGTGATTTAGAAAATTAAATAAGCTCAGTAAAATCAGGCACGTGCCTAGCTAAGCATATAAGTGGTCATTTTGATTACTTTGGCACTCCTCAGATTTTCTGTACAAATCTTGTGGAAGCAAAGTTACCTGTGAAGAGCTCTTAATTTTCTACTGAACTTTGGTTGCCCCACTGGCAGGTTAAGCAGTCCCACATACTGCAGGACAGAGGAGGGAGTGAAGAGCCAACACACTGAAACCAAAATTTTAGCCAGAGCGATGCCCGATGCTTTCTACCTTCAGACGCCTGGCAGCCTTAGACCGCCAGGCTGCATTTTTATGCCCAGTCCGAGAAGTGCTGTCAGCCAGTGCCACGACACCACCCACGCAGTGGCGGTAACTCTGAGATCATCCAGAGTCTTTCAGAGTGTTTTGAGCAGTGGCTGGTCTGGATGGACTCACTGGTGATTACTAAGTCCCAAAATGTCATGCATATGTAAAACCTCAGTTCTCTTATAACATTTGCTGCAAATGAAGCCATAATATGCATTTGTCAACTTGAAAAACAGGAGCTTGTATTTAATTGTTCCTGTTGGTGGCTTTGTCTGTAATCCCAATGCTGATTAGGTATCGATAATTCTTAAACAGAAAAGAGAAGATCCAGACCAACATATTTTATAACTTTATAACCTATTTAGAGATCATATTTTTTAAAAATAGTTATTTTATAATTGTTTATAAATGATAAACTAGATATTTTATAAACTTTTATAACTATTCCAAGTGATAAAATCAATAATTTAGTACGCTTTAAAGAACTTTCAAATGAAGGCCACAGAACTGGCAAGATACCTCTTCCAGACCCAATCTCACAAATTTGTTTTTTCCCACTGAGGCTGTATCATTGCTTTCAATTGAGCTGCTTGCACGGGTAAGGCTATGTGTGCAAGTCACGAGGGTAAGTCCAAGTCATGTGTTTAGGAAATTGCCTAGAGGTCCTGATTATAGCTGAATTAATTTGGGTATTAGAAGTTTATATCCTTCATGTTCGTAAAACCAAGAGAATATGTTAGCAAAAACTAACTCCCTGGAATAACTAACAAGGCAGAAGGATTTGGGAGCAGTCTTTTAGCCCCGGTGGAAAGCTCAGCAGAGGAGGCCTGAAGTATACCGCCTAAGCTGTCCTCTTTTCTGCCCCAGGTGTCGACAACATATGCTCCAGCATTTCAGCGCTTGAGATTCATGTTACATAATTGTATATGGAATGCTGGTGGGCGCCCAAAGATGTGGAAACAATCTAGTTCTCTCTTTAAAAGCAAAACAAAACAAAACAAAACACAACAAAAAAAAAACCAAAACCCCCAAAACACTGCCTTCCCTTCTTCTTTCCCTTCCTCTCCCCTCCTCTATCCCCAAAGAAAAACACATTGGGACTGATTAGCTCAAATCCTAATTCCATCTCTATGAAAATTAAAGGAAACAAGGAAACAAGGAGTCACCCAGGCTTACCATGGTTTCAGAAAAGAATAGTCATCTATTTTAGTTTCTTCAATGGTCAATCTATTTTATTAATTCAAGTTCATATTTGACATCAGTTCCCTCTCTTTCTGACAGGATTTACATTAGGGGACTGGAACATCTTTCTTATGAGGAAAGGCTGAGGGACTTGGGTCTTTTTAGTCTGGAGAAGACTGAGGGGGCATCTCATCAATGCTTATAAATACTTAAAGGGAGGGTGCCGGGAGGATGACACCAGTCTTTTTTCAGTGGTGCCCAGTGATAGGACAAGAGGTAATGGGCACAAACTTGAACACAGGAAGTTCCCTCTAAACATGAGGAGGAACTTCTTGACTTTGAAGGTGGCAGAGCACTGGAACAGGCTGCCCAGAGAGGTGGTGGAGTCTCTGACTCTGGAGACATTCCAAACCCGCCTGGACGCCATCCTGTGCAAGCTGCTCTAGGTGTCCCTGCTCTGGCAGGAGGCTGGACTAGCTGATCTCCAGAGGTCCCTTCCAACCCTGGTGATTCTATGATTCTGTGACCATTTACTCCTGTGATACATGTCTTTTCGCTACAGCTTTCTGATGAATACTGGCATTAAACCCATAGCAATTACTTGCAAGCTCTCTGCAGCCTTAGGATTGCTGTGTCCACTTCAGACTCATAAAATGTTTGTGTGCTTAAAAGCTTCTGTGTGTTTTTTCCAGATCCATGAGTTGCTTCCATAAAAGACAATGTCTTTCCTGACAAACCTTGTGTCTCTGCATATTCCTGCATAAATCTAATGAAGCATTTTTAATATTGAAATATTCCTATTAAAAATGGGAGTATGACAGAAGTGATTTTTTTTTTCATAGGTAATTGCTATTTTTTCTTATTTTTCTTGTAGGAAAATGACAAACAAAATCCCATTTTTTTTTTTTTTCTTTTTTGGCAACATTTTGCATTGGTATGTTTTTCATAAAGACAGAATTGTTTTAAATGTGCAAGATCAGATTTCAGGTAAATCCTCCAAACACTTGTAAAGTGCCACTCTGGTAAGTCAGTATATGGTTTTTGGTTTTGTCATTTGGCAGCTTTTCCAGACTGGGTTTTGGTTAGAGAAGTTCAGGCATCTATGTTTCCCCAGCAGTGCTGCCTTCATAAAAATATGCAAGGATTACATGTAAAGATCTGTCTCTTGCTTGATTAAGATCTCTAGTTAGTGCTGTCTATTTATTTGTCATCACATATTTTAATTTATTCTACATTGTTAAAAAGTACTATTTCAAGTAATAGAGAAAACAGCAAAATTTGAAATGCATAGTGAAACATTTTTGCAGTGTCTTGGGGTTTCACAAACCTCATACTTCTCTTTTACATACATGGTTGATGCTGAATTGCGTTGATTCATGTCAGTCTTGTGGTGTTTTACAACTTCTTTCATCTGCTCTCAAGTGAACCCATGTAAAAGTCTATGAACATAAAATTGCAAAGGAAAGTTAACTTCACACATTCAGTCTTTTTTCTGGTTTGAATTTTGAACAAAAAAAACCTAACCAACTGTAACCTGAACTATTTGCTCATTTGCTTTCATCCATGAGAGCAAAATTCAACTTTTTCAGAAGAAAAATGTGATGAAAATTCAACACCAGAATTTTTTTCTTATACACATTTTTTCTTTCCATTGCTATAAAAAGTGATAGTAATCCTATAATTTTTTTAAAGTCTACACTGGTGTCGTGGTGTATTTTATGCCTATTGTTTTAATTATTTCTTTTTTTAAAATGTAATTTATTTAAAAAGATTTCATTTCTTTTTTTTTTTCTTCCTCATGTTGATTAGAAGTGAATTTCTAGTATAGTGGAAACTCCTCACATCTACCTGCCATGCCTTACTAAGAACTCCCACATCATGTTCATCCATCTGAAATGTTGGGGTATCCCTAGGAGTGATGCTGTCTCGGTACTCAATGGACAGTGCTGGACACTTTGTGAGAGCTTTTTGTCCTGCCTGCCATTAGCTTAGTCCAGTATACCAGAATGGGATATAATGGTCGGGGGAGAGCTTGGTTTCTTTGCAACTGTGGAAGACTTTGTAGTGGTAAAGAAAGCAGGGAGAAAAATGGACATTTAATGATACTTTCTTGCACTGACCAAATGGTTGCCCGTCATACAATAAGCTAAAGACATTTCAGCTCCCTCAGGCCCCAATTTACCTGTATTTCTGGAAAATTGTATCAGAATCTCAAACTTCAGAAGGTAGTTGCTCTGTCACTTATTTGTGCCCCAAGTAGTATTGAAACTGTAAAGCAGTTCTTGAGGAGAGAGCTGCTTACGTGTGGAGGGGAGAGTTAAGAGTCTTATTTGTATACCCTATAGATGATGTTCCTACAGTAAAGGGGACGGAGATGCAGTTCTAGACTCTGGAGATTTGGTAATCCTCTGCCCTCAGGGACTAGGATTTTGCATTAGGGAATGTGGTTCATATCGTTAATGTTTTGCTATCTGAGCTATTAATAAAAAAAATGTTCTTGTGCCTTTTAATGACTAATTACACTGAAGATTCCCTGTATCTAGAAGGGCAATCATATAAAAATGCTCTAAAAGAGGACTATATGGTCAAAGCAGTGTGATATCTTAGGTCATTGTGTCTAGGTAGACTTTGGATCTTTGTCTATATTTTTACAAATATCAGTTATTTTTGGGCTGGGAGAGGGGACTCTTCAGCCAGGATGTCTTCTTGCTTTGTTACCTTGTGATCCAGCTGCAGTTATTACTGACTGCTGAAAGGACCGTTCAGTACAAGACTAATTGGAAGTGAGATATGCACATGATAATATTCTTAAATACGTAAATCTGCTTAAAGGAAGAAGGGGAAAGCCAGCCTCTACAGACAGTCTCTCGCACCAGCAGCAGCTTTGTTTTTTTCTTAACAGTCCCCATTTTCTTTTCTCTGTGAGTTGTTTTAAAAAGGAAGCAGGGGCCCTTCTCAGAATTGCAGTAAATGTAATTGAATTTCCAATGTTGTTTTCAAACAAACAAACCATACAAAAGTTGAGGATGGGGAAATACAAGCAAAGTTTTCTAAAATGCTGTTGTACAGGCAAACACATGTTTTGAGTTAAGTTAAGCTCATTTCTGGTAACAGTATTAACTTTGTGATGGCCATGACCAGCAAGCATATGGGGAATGGAGGGTGGCAGTTTTTATCAAATTAGATCTAAAGGGGAAGAATGTGTATTTAGGTTCTTTTTTTTTTCTTAGTATTTTTTAGAAGGTAATCTGGAAAGGGCAAATAGAAGCTGGGAAGACTCATAGAATGATCATAGTGTTTTGGGGCTGGAAAGGAGAAGTCTGCTTTTGTTAAAGAACATCTTTTCAAGATTACCTTTTCTCTTTATTTCAGTTTAAAATGTGGTACTGTTATGGAAAATCATTCTGAAAAGTTGTATCTGCTTTCGCCGAAAATCTCCTTTGACTGTGTGTTTGGGTATGACCCCCTGTGCATATGAAAGTAAGCAAAGTAGTTTTTATGCTACATTGACATCTCATAGTGAGACAGTTATATCCTGTGCTTTTCTCTTCTAGAATCCACGGAGAATTTCAGCAATCCATGGGTAACTGCAGTGAAATAATGTTTGAGCCAACCCCTTGCCCGATTTGTTACATCCTTACAGTAGAAGGTGCTTCACGGATATGGAGTAGTCATAAAAACTAGTCTTGGAGACCCAAAGTAAAAAGTGCTTCCTGGGATCATACACTCGCAAGAGGCTGGTATGTCACATCTCTATCAATTTGCATTGCTGATGAAAAGGACTTCTAAAGGGAGCAAATTCTGTCTTTAAGTGATTTAGAAGCAATAAATACAAGCTTCCCACCTCCCCTGCTCTTCCTTTGCGCTGCCCCTCTCCCATATAAATCCATTTATGTTGTTTGAACCAGGTAGCTGTCAGAGCAGAAGCTTCCTTGGTTCACTTATGTGACAAGAGGACTAAACTGGGACATCTTCACTTACAGCTAAGAAAGGGTCAGCCTGAATGCTCGGTGCCTTGTAACGCATGCATTGATTCACTACTCTTCCACAGGAGTGTAAAACAGCACTGTAACAGAATGCCTCAGTTTTGTCTTGCTTTCACCTGCTGTAAATTGCTGCCTTCAGTGCAAGCCTGAGAAGTGGAAGTTTTCATTTTTTCACCCCATCTATCGGTTATCAACCATGAAACTATGAAAGACAAGATTTTCCTCACTCTTTCACTGAAGGAAGAAGCCTGCCATATGCTGTCAGGCGAGCTGCGGGCTGGCAGCGGTGCCGACCCTCTCACGGTAGGAAGCAAAGTAAGTGTCAGTCAGGCTCACAGTCTGTCCCAGTTCTGTGGTGAAATGCAAACTTAAATTAGGGATGAATAAATTCAGATTAGTAGGGATGACAAACTGGACAAATGACAAAAACAACTAATAATTTCTGCTGAAGTCAATGTCACATTAAGCAAGAGAAACAAAGTTTAGTGACACCTAACACAGTACTTACAGGGAAAAACAAACAGATCAAGATAGTCCTTTTTTCTTTTTTCTCTTATCTTCAATTTCACTATCTCCTTTATCAAGCAGCAAAGCAGAGATAGCAGAACACACTGAGCATGTTTAAAGTTTTGTTTTGAACAAAATGGATTCTCTCTGCTCCACAAGCATGCTCAGGTGGCATCTTTGGACAAGCATTTTTCTTTCCAAGGAGGGAGGAAGAAGATGGAGGAGGGAGTGAAAACATGAAACGTACCCACTACTTGTAGATTACACGCTTCTGCGCGGCGTGTGTCCTCATGCAGAAATGGGAGCTGCTGTAGCCGGTGCTGTGCCTGCACGCGCAACCCAGCAGTAATAGCCCTGCTAGTATGGCCATTAAAAAGGGCCCCCAGAAGGTCATGTGCCCCTGTCCAAAGTCATGGGTGGCTGTTCTGTAGGACATTGTTACTGTGCTGGGTTATATTGTAACCTTGTTCACCATTTTTAGGAACTTTCTATAGCCTTTTAGTGAACAGATTCCAGGAAGAAGATATGGGCCACACCTACTCGTACCCCTATCAAAGGTGATGAGCTTATCTACACTTCAAAGACTACATATTTTCTTCCCCTTGCCAAGAGGTGCACAAGAAACAAGAAGTAGGAGGCCAGCTCTAAACCTCCTCTTTATTCCCTCTCAAGGAGGTCACAGCTTGGTCTTCCAAAAGCTTGCTCCTCCCCAGGCAGACAAGGCAGCCTCTTTTCCCCGCGGTATCCAGTTTGGAGGACTCCATACCAAGAATGAGGTCACAGAGCAGGTGAAGAGGGGACATGGCACTGCCAACCCAACTGCTCCTCCAGCTGGCATACCACAAGAGGCCAAGGGAAGGACATAAGAAGGGAACAAGCATATTGTGCAGCCTCCTCGTCTGGCTATTTGTAGCTCAGGGGCTTCCCAGGTCACAGAAGTGTGCTTCATAGTTCTTGATGAACTAAGGGTTGCTGCGTGAGATTTTTTAAAATCACCTTTTGAACCCATGTTGACCATCAGTATCCGTAGCACTGCTTGGCAAAGATTTTTACAGCGTAACAATGCATATTGTTGGAAAAGATGTATCTGATTTGTTTAGTTTATAGCCATTTGTTTAGTTTATAGCCAGTGTAACCATCCTTCCCCTTAATTATCTCGTTCCAGGCTGAAGGATCCTAGATGACCTAGTTCCTTTTCAGGAGCAAGCTATTTCATACCTTTCACCACTGTTGTCTTTTGCTTTCTAGATTTATTGTATTCTTTTTAGGTTGGACAACCAGACCGACATGTGGTTTTTGAGCCATTGATACACCCTGAATTTTTACCTTGTCATTATAATATTCTCTGATTTGTTCTTTATTACCTTCTTATTAATTCCAAACATTCTTGAAACCAATAAAGAAATAGATAAAAAGCACACCGACACACTGCATAGGAAAAACCTAGATAGACCATCAGTTTGTCTTGACAGGATGTTTGTGCTATGATCCAACAGATCAAATTGCTGCTTTATATCAAGTATCATCTAGCTTTGGCAAAAAAATGACACAAAACAGAAACAAAGCAAAACCCCAAACAACCAACCCCAGCCAGCCAACAAAACTAATATCTTTTAATCTTGTCTCCTATGTGATTTTTGCACTATTGAAATAACATTTGTTTCAGGAGCTTCAAGTTTGTTATTAAATAGTTCCTGCTTGCACAATTGTGTGGGCTTTTTAAGCCATGGAAAATGTATCTTCACCCTGATGTGATACTCAAGTGGCATCTACCTCTCCGTCCTTCTGTGGATGACTCTGGACTCTGAAAACAGTCTCTACCTTGCTGTGCTGAACAGCCAGGCTTTGTGCAAGAATTGTATGTTCTTCCCAGTGTCTCAATGGAATGAAGAAATCCCATATACTCCGTGAGAACTTTGCTATTTATTTGTTTGGGAGCAAGATTGGTGTGTCCTCGTAAAGTTTACATGATATTTTGATTTGCTTTCACCACAAGTGCAAAAATTATATTTTCATGACAGAGCAAGCCAAACACATCTTTAGGATGTATGCAACCACAATAATGACTTGTATGCTTTTTAAATCAGATATTTAATAAACCCATATTATTTCCAAACAGCTCAGTATTTATCCCACTTGGTTTCTTTGACAAACAATGTCATGCTTTTACATGCACTGTAAAACAAATAATTTTTTTTCAGAGAACCCTTTCACTCAGCTTCATTTAAGGGAAGATCTTTTACAGAGGCAAAAAAGCCTTCAGCATTTTGAGTCTGTGAATTCTTTTACTCCTTATCAATTACAAAAATAGAATTTAGTCTTCAATATTATTAAGTATGAACCATGCCAATCAGCTCATTTGATGAAGTTTTCTAAGTATGTGTGAGACTAATTTAATTGAGTTCAATAAATGTATCTAACCTCATTAAAGGTCAGATCTTACAGATGGCATATTAGTATTTTGATAATTTCACTTTTGAGAATAGTACTATGTCTTCAAGAACTTTGAGCCTGATTTATAAAGTAAATGAGGTTGGACTGATCATGCTATGTATGTATATGCACCTATGTCTCTCAATCACCTCTTCTTTTTTCCTTTTAATCCTGCTAACCAGCTTGATCCAGAGTTTGACTGAAAGTAAAAGACTGATAAATATTCAGTGTTCACAAACATTAAAGAAGTAGTCATCAAGGGAGAGGGTAGAGTCTGTGTCAGGCCAATTCGTTCAACCTTCATAGCCATGAAACGGTCCCCATAGGCAAAGGATGTAGAGTTCTTTTGTTACAGTGTTCATTTGTTTTACTTCAGCAGTAAAACACCAAATTCAGCTTCATATAGCCTGTTTGGAACAAAAGACCCACAGGATAATTTGGAAGGATATAATTTTTTGCTCATGGCTGTATCTCACAGATCAAATCAGCTTAGTATCACATGCTTCATGTTCTGAGCCCTGGTTCTGAGTGAGGCAAAGACAGTACTCATGACACCAGGTCAATCTTAGGCTTCAAGCAGATATTGAGTCCAAAATTCATCCCACTTCTCTAAACTGACTTGACATGGAGTCATAAATGGCTTTTTCAAACATTCAGGAAGACATTTTCAGTGATGGTTATCAGTCTTGCATCTGCTCAAAAGAAGAATTATGAAAATGACAGAACTTTCAAATTAGCAGGTATATATGGTCAAGACAGGGCACCTTCTGATGACAGCTCTGAGGACACAGAGCACCTGAGAGCCATTTTCTTATTCACCACTATGCTGCTGTCCCCCATCTTTCCATTTTCTACCTTTTAATTATATTTTCTACTTGTGCTGCCACATCTTCAATATAGGCCTTTTTCCTGTATTTCAACTAACTTTATGTGCTGAACTAGAGCTTTTGCAGTAAGAAGGAGACTAAGAGGAAGCTCTTGCAAAACCAGGGAGAAAAGTAGAAAGAAACAGACATCCTCAGGGGGAATGAGCCGTCCTTTGGAGGCGTCTGTCTTTCTCCATGGGCTATGGAGGGGTTCTGGTTTTCTAACAGAGGCACCTCACTTAAGTGGGATGAATCTGGGTACAGGTGTTTGCATATTGCACCACACAAGGCAGCCTTTGTCTTGGTAGAAGATTTGCCATACAAATATGTCTAGTTTTTATTGATTTGAGGGGCTGTCATGGGCATCATGATGATGTGCAGGTGCAAAACTACCCTGAAGTGAAGGGAACAAGAAAGGATGGCCAAGTGATCACAGCAGGAAGACAGGTACCTAGATGAGGAACTAATTCACTGCTGTTTCTTCCCATCACCAGGAAGAAAAAGTACTAAAACCCTGATGTGAGATCAAACAAACTAAATAATATAAAAAAGACCCAAATGCAGTGATTGTCTAGACATCAAAGGGACTGGTTCCCCAGTCCCCTCGCCTTCTGCAGTGACCTATGCTCAGGCAGGATGAGTGAAGAGTGGGTGGAAAAGCAACTGCTCTCACGGGGTAGCCCTGCACATGGCTGGCTGTATTCTGCCTCACAAAGTACAGAGCAGTGAAAAATGGAGCTCTGTTCTTTCAGCCTGAAAGCTGTTACCTGCCTCCTCTGATGACATGTCCTCAGCAGTCCTTCATCCTGTGGACTGATGTGTGGAAGGAGCTGCACAAACCCAACCTTCGGTACCCCTGGATCAGATAGTCAAGAGTAGCATAAGCTTTGTATCCTGGGATCTCACAGGTTGGATGCAAAAAATTATATATTGCGGGGTCAGAATGTCATAAAAGACATTTCTCCTCAGAGTCTCACAGCAGTGATGCAGTAATTTTAAATGTATGTGTAAAAGAGTAGACATCAGAACTGTAAAATACATTTCTTCATACACTCCGGAGTAAGTTTCCATCTGAGCTACACAGTGGCATTGTCTTAAAAGTAGTTGAGTGTTTGAAATGATACACATGTATCATTCCAGAAAAGAAAGGCAATCTGAACATGTTTCAAGAATAGGTAACAGATATTTTGAGGATTATTGAGATTTCTGAATCAAAATATAGCTGAAGAGAATAATAAAAATCTCTGTAACTACACAGCCAAATTTCAGACACTGGTTAGATGACCCAGAGGATATATGTGCCCTGACATCTAGTGGAGCTGTGAACATTTGAGCCAGGCCCATGATGCGATCCGAAGGGAAAGCTGGGTGCCCAAGTCACACAGTGGATAGGCAGCAGGATGCCACCCTACAAATCCATGCTGGGAGCTCGGTCAGGACATACTAGTTTGGTTCCTGAGGCAGTATGCCTGTAGTCTCACAGCAGCGCTTAAGCAAACAGTTCCTCTTGTATATCGTTATTCTATGGAGACACCTCAGGTATGTCTGCACCTCTTGGGGTACCAGATCACTAAAAGCCAGTGCCACAAAACTGAAGATCTGCAGTGCCTTTTTGTTGGAGAACTGGCAAAAGGAGCTAACTTTAAGCTCTATTGTCAACACAAGCATTTTGCTTAAACAGTCCTCAGTTGTCACAACAACTTGGCTGCAGGCATAAGTTTCTGTATGCCAATGGTGCCCTGCGGGGAGCAACCTCCAAAGGTCGGAAAAACAAGAGGGGCTCATAACTTCTTTCAATACAGTAGCACGATACCTTGCCAAGTGCCCTAACTTAGCTAGGAGGAAATGCAGAAGAGAAGAGTGCTGCTTGAAATTCTGTTTTTCAAACTAGCTGATGGGTGTCCTTTCATTTGAAACATAAGTTTTTTACAAATATTCCAGAAGCTGGAGTAGCACGGGTGGTCTACCAGAAGAATTTACCAGTCACTTGTACCATTAGACAACAGATTAACAAGAGTTTTACAGAGCCAGTGTGAATACTCACTACAGTGTGTGCAAGGGTCTTTCTACAAGAGAGTTTTCTCCACATTCCCTGGCTCTGGGATCTCTGTGGTGGCTAAACAAGCCTGTGGAATAATTGCTGCAACTGGCTTTGGCATTACTGCAGTTATTACTTAATGAGTACATTATTGTACGTGCTCTCTTTAAATGTTTTTGCTGCCAAAGACAAATGTGCTATGGCTTGAGAGTTTGCTTTTGTGAGGTGACTGACTGACACCTAGTGTTTAAAATCTATTCACATGAAAAAAAGGGCTATTTTTAGTGAGAAGCGCTCCCAGTTGTTTCAAAGTACCACCCCATCAGCAATGCTCCAAGTCGAGGGCTGAGGTACCCTAGAAAAGTAGCATTTACAGAGATCACAGGATATACTGGGTTACTAAATCAGTAATCACCATGGCCTGATAATCACCGTGTTTTCACTAACTTCGTTGTCTGAAGTGTGCTGCCTCTACCCCAAACCTCCTTGTGCCATTACAACTAACCCATGGCTCTAGACCTGGGAGGGAAGCGACTTGCCACTAACCAGTGGGGTGGCCCTGGCATCTCTGTGCTCCTGCAAAACACAGCAGTGCCCCAGTTTCTACTGCTGGGAAACTGGGTTCCTCACCACTTTTAGTACAAGTCCATGTGCTAGGAATACGGCAGGAGATGAACAACATAAATTCCCAAACAGGTTATCCTAAAACTTCTTAATTTCAAATTACCAGGACTAACAACTGCTTACCAGGCACAGCTTTTTCCTTTCACATATACTGTCTTCATTCTAAAGGAATCCAAAATATATGCTACACATGAGACAGGTATTCTGTTATTTTATTCTTTATTGCTTTTCATTAAGAAATAAATTGAGAGGTGTGAGGATGCAAATAATTTATATTTTTTATATAATCCTGAATACCTCATACTTCACAGACTCTTCAGTCAAGTAGCGCAGGTTTGCAATGCATCAAAGCTGACATTCACATTCACAACATAATGAATATAAGTTACTTTAAATTCTCCTCAGCCTGCTGAAAGTGGGCACAATTTTGCTTGTGTCCATCTCTTTCTATTGTTGCCAGATGTTTGAACAGTCTATGGTATATGCATCACTATTTCTTTTTATTAAATGTCCGAAAAGGATCAGCGATAAAGCTTTCCCATCCTTTGTGTTTTAAATAAAACATTTTGTTCTATAAAAAACACCCTGTGATTCAAGACACTACTGAAATTATGTAAGTGGATAAATCCCCTCTCCATGCTATCACTGGAAGTCCAGGCTAATAAAGTTTCCTCATATTAACACAGTGAAGATGAACTGGGCAAATTTATGAAGCCACCAAGTGCCAAGGTTTTCTGGGTTTAGATGTGGGCTGAGCAGCATGCCTTGCTGTTCTCCTGAAGACAGACGTCATACACTTGGTTTCAATATTAGCAATGAACCCAGTAGTCCCTCAGCTGGGAAACACATACAGTGCCTCAGCAGTTCCCCCAACTGATTTAAAAACATGGGCGTAGTTGATCAGTTGAAAGGCTGACCTACACCAGTGGTCCATTTTCTTTCTAATAGTGCCAGTAGCAGTTGCCTAAGGTAGAACGAAAGAAGAGGGCAGATGCATTCTCCCTGTGTCTTGCAATTTATGGGTGGAGGACCACATGAGACAGAAGAGTTGACTTTGTGTCCAGCAAGTCTTTGACAGATATTTTTTCATGGTTTTGTCCAGTTTCTTTTTGAACCCATGTACATTTTCAACATCTCATGGCAAGCAGCTCTATAGTTTAAAAATAAGAAAAAGGTTTCCCCACTTAGTAATCTTTTGCACAAAATCAAGGATGAAATGAGTATCCGTTAGCTATTGTGGTCTAGAATATTTACATAATAATTCTCATTTTCTTCATTGGTCAAAAAAACAAATGACAGCCAGAAACCAAAACAAGTTTTAAAATGCAATTATTCTTCATCTATACTAATGTAAAGTGGCAGCTTGCTGGATCCAAACTAATTTTGTGAGGTAATGAAAACGTAATATTGTTGCATGGTCTGGAATACTAATTCTTTCATTCTTTCCCTCCACTTCCATATCTTCTTTCCTTCTTTGTTAATGTCTTGCTTTACCTGGGTATTATGAATGTATTTTTTTATGCTTATGTGTTTTGGATTTACTGCAGCTAGGTAAGTATGACTGTGGTTTTTTAGAAGCTTTGACAAACTTAGAGGATGATAATGGGAAAGCTGAGTAAAGCTATGGTAGCTTTGCCTCAAAGGTGTTGACGGCTTCACTGGGTCTATGTCCCTCCAAAAGTTTTCCTGCACTAAATACCAAGATCATATTATCTATTTGTTCAATGGTTAGGGGTTTGATCACCTGCCAGATTTCAGGAGAACCAGAAGCATGGTGACAGGCTTTATATGCAATTAGCATTCAAAACTGTGACCTGGATTTTTCTCTGAGATCACCAAAAACATGCTGACATTTGTATATTCTGATGAGATACAGTAATACAACTCTTAGTGCAACGCAGTGCTGTACCAGCCACCAAAGCATTTTTATCTTCTCAGCATCGTCTTTATCTTTAGAATTACTTTGTAGGAGCCATCTGGTTCCTTTAGATATAAGTAGATCAAGTTGTACCAGTCAGCTAGCATTGGTTATTCAAATGCCAGCCGATAACGTATACAGCTGTAATGGAGAAATACAAGCAGTATGATAAGAACACAACATGCACTGCACACTTGGCCCTGATGAATATTGGTGCCTTTTTCCATGCAGACAGCATTTCCTTGACCATGTTCCTTCCACACGCATACACACACCCCACACTCACACGCTCTTTGTCTGTTTGATACATTTCACTTTAGTGAAACTTGTAACGGTGTACAATTATGTGTAAGTTAGATGCTTGCGTCCTCCAGCTTTTCCACTTGATAGTAAGAAGAATAAATTTGTGAACTCAGACTTTGGCCTAAATACTGTGACCCAACATTCTCTGACCTTGATCTTGATCAAGGCTGTTTCTGGTCAAAACTGATGTTGCTGGCTTATATAATGTTGGTCTGAAACATGATGAGATATGGACTGTGACTTCTTTAACTGTGTTGGAAAGATTCCCAAAGGCAAAGGCTACACCTGCCGAGCTGTTCTTTGGCTGAAGTATCTCATTTCACCTGGGTAGGGAGAGCCAGAATAACTAGGGCAAGAAAAGCACATTTTGCCAATGTAGGCATCTAATCTGAGTCTGATCGTTTAGGGTCTGATGAGAAAGAGGTGGGCATCTCCAGAGGGGAGAGTCATCCTGTCTTGGACACCTGTTCTAGATTGGAACGACACGTTTGCTGGAGGTCTTCTCTCAATATCCCAGGGCCCTGGCCAGCCCTATTTGATTACACACCAACTTTGAGAGGCTAAAATTAGGTGGCATGGATCCTGTCCTTGATAAAGGCCAGGTCTTCACGATAAAGAGGAAGGTGGACTTCTTTAATTATAACAGTGCAGTTAAAGCAGCAGACCTGCCCTGAGTTACAGCAGTTTGAAAACTTAAGGAATATTTCTCATTAAAAGAAGGCTGGTTTTACAGTAGGTGGCAGCAATGGACAACCTGACCAGCCTCCGTGCAGAGTCCCAAGTCTGAGGGTTGCTTTGCTGATTCCCTTCATCCTCTTGCAATTATCCTTCTTTCAAAGCAAAGGGAAGGGGCTGTTGTGCCTTCAGAAGCCACGGTAAGGCACACCTGGTATCTACATAGTCCCTGATGCTCAGGAGGAATCAGAAACTTCGGGTAATACTCCTAGTCCAGAGTTCCTGTTTGCTATATATACTTGGAATTGAAAGAATAAAAATGGCTAAGTCATGATATATCACAGGGCTTTATGATCCAGACATAGGGATTTTGACTCCAGAGCCCTCTGCATATGTGTAGGTGGAGAGAAAGAGCAACCTCTCCATGTGCAATGCACTGCCCAGTGCCTCATCAGGTTGTGCCACTTGTATACCAGAAGGTGAAATCTTATTCACAGGAGCTTCATTCACAGGTAAGGTGAAGGCTTCATTTACAGAAATAAGCCAGATGAGCTGAGCAAGATTTTCTATACCATTAAGTGTTTATTGCCATACCGAGGGTTGTACAGTTTTGCTTTCAGATAATTATATTTCATCATGTATATATTGCACACTAATCCCCTATTGCAGTATAATTCTGGGATAGGTTTGGAATAATATTCTTATTTTAAGGAAAAATTATACTATTTTGTAAACAAATTGGGCAAGTTTTTCTCATAAAGTTCCAGACACTGATTTTTTTATTTAAAAATTTGCACTTTAGGATTAATTTTCCATACAACTGACACTATAATATTTCTTGTTATGTGGTGTGTCTCTGGACATGTACATGTGGGCGTATTTTGTGTATTGACAGAAACTGAGGCCTCTTGTAAGAAAAGCAATTGTAATCTAAAAGTATTATTCTATTTTCAGGTAAAATAGTAAAATTATTTTAATCGGTAGGTTCTCTGTCTTATTTTAAATCCTGGCACTGGTTGTGAGCTTCAAGCACTGCAAGCCAATACTATATATAATATATGTATATCAAATATATTTTAAGGAACAGTACAATATTCACTGTGGCCTGATTTCACTATATGAAGTCTGGATTCCAGATGTGTTTGGCCAATGTGTGGTACTTCTCTACACCACTTAGCTCACATATGTTCTGATTCTTTCATTGTATCAGTTCTATATCTTCACCAAGAAAGGAAAATGTAAGTTCATGACACTTGTTTTCTAAATGCCTCCTGTAATGATTTTTAACTGAAGTAGTAATTCTGCCCCACCTTCCTGAGAAAGCATGCCTGGACCACGGCTGATGGGATAAACTGCCTTGTCTACAGACAGAGACGGTGTCTGACCATCCAAGAGGAAAAATGAGTATGTTGATTGCTCTTTTTCCCATCTGCACTCAAGACAGCGAAGGACACATTACAGGAGTTGTCATTACTGAAACTTGATTCAGTACCTGATATCTACCATTTTTCTTCTCCCTGAGGATTTACATAGGCATCAGGCTGACCGGTATGGGAGGAAAAGCACTGATGTTCAAAGGTAAGGCCATCCTTAAATTTTGTAAAAAATACAATGCAGCAGGAAAGGTAACACTACCTAGTAAGGTTGATTGCTTTTTCCTGAGGTCATGAACTTGATCTTATGGCAAACAAAGTCAAGGATAGTCCTTTTGTTCTTCAGGCATTTCCAGCTTGGGCTCTTGAGACGTTACCAGCCATTCTTAGTACTAAAGAGAAAGAGTGCAGTCTTCACCACTGTGGTGAGGGAGAGATTTTATCAAAAAAAAGCATATTCAGGTGAATCAAAACTCTGCAGAGAAGTGTATATTATAAGCTGAAGGTTTCAAAAAAGCACAAACATTCTGTATTGTCCCCTACAATAATACAAAGGATGTTATTTCAAGTGTAATCAAATATTTCTTTCAACAAATATTATTTTGAACATTTTACAATAAATGAAAGCAAGAATTTTTTAGGTAGCTTCCAAGCCTTCCAGAAAATTAGGTCCATCATTTATTTGTATTTCCCACCTACAAAAGAAGTCTACAGAAATGTCTTACTTGCAAAATCAAGGCCCTATATTCCTTCTCTTGTAGTCAAATAAATACTGTCTCAACTAAGAGTTAAAATAGTCTGCCCTGGTTGTGTCCCTCAAAATGAACTGGCATGGCTCGCCACCTCATGGAAACAGAAAGAAAGGTTTCTTTAAAAGGACACGGGAAAATAAATACCAATATTTGGTCTGTTCTGAACTTTAACTTCTCTGACTTAGACTTATTTAAACAATCACAATACAGCCGAAAACTTTGTTTTCTTTACCTTGTCTAAGGTTTTCTCCTTTTACTAACTTCAAAGGAATAAGTCCATTGCATGAAAAGACCTTTGTCTTCACACCTGACTCTTCTTTCTGGCTGATGTCTGCTTACACAATGCAGTGCCTCAGAAAGGTTTTTTTTTTTGAGCTTTAGAGAACCCTTGTGATCTTCTGCTGCTGTTCCCAGAAACGTTCATTTCTTCCACCATTTCTTATGACCAATCAGATGTTGAAAGCTAGTATGAGATTTGTATGAAGAGCCAGTCTTCAAAGGCATTGATCTGTCAGACAGTACTTGGAAGCTATTGCAGCATTATGAAACACTAAATCTAATTCCATTTTAACCCCAGTGGTTCTCAATATCTTCTGAGATGCTGTAATTTTACTGGGCTGAAGATCAGCAGTAGTTAGAGACAAACTGCAACGTACTGCTTTACCTTTGTGATCCAAAGCTCATTTTAAGATTTGCACAATGTCAGAGCTCAAAATATTTCACATTGTTGGGTTCAGACAAACTCCAGTATCAGCCGTTCTTAGATCTGTCAGAAAATTGTCCACTTCACAGAAAGGTAACTCTTGCGTGCAGATAAAAAAAGCGCATCGTCCCTACAGGTCTTCTAATCCAGATTCCTTCAAACATTTCTGTTGTTGAAAGTTCTTGTCTTCGTTCTTTTCTGATATTCCTACAGTAACCTCTGAGTGCATCTCCATTTGCATAGACATTTGTTTCTGTTGGATAAAAATTACATTATGTACAACATCTGCATTCAATGGTATTACAAATTCTGGACGTTGTTAAAAGCATGTTGCTTATTTGGTGTATCTGGTATTAGTACAAATTATTTATTCCATAGTGATAACTGGAATACAGAGATCACATGAGTTACTCTCTCAATCTAAACATTGCTCACAGGCAAATTTGCTTAGTTGTTCTGAACCCTAATTTTGTTGCTTATCACCCTCCAGGCTGATATGACTCTGTACCTAAGGTTTATGTCAAAGTCACACTCTAGCTTTCAGGGGTTATATTTATTTGTTGGATAAAACAGATTATCTCAGCACCCAGTCTTCTTAACTTTTACAGTGGGTCCAAAGCCAATGTCTGCTATTTCAGGTGTCAGCAATATTTGTGCTACTGATTTGTTCCATATGTTTTACTCAATTTATCTTTCTTAGAAGTACTATCAACAGTCATCTCAACCACTTGTAATCATCTAGACAGTAGTTATACGGCTATGCTGAGGTCTTCCTGTCAAAGGTATATTCAGTGTTTGTAACAGTTTGGGGAGAGAAACGTCTTCTTTCTCTGTTAGTGATATTAAAAATATATTTTTTGTGGTGATCATTGATTGCTGTGATTTTTTTATTTACATATTGAATACAAATACCCACTAAATAGCAATGTATGCAGTTGTAGGGTGGAGGGAGATATAGAATATAAGTTTGATGGTGATGTTTTTATCTTTACATTCTGCCAGTCTATATGTAATGGCCACAAGGCGAATTACTAGTTAATTAGCATTACTGGTGAAAACAGCACCAAAGGATTTTTGCACACAAAAAGTGGTAAATATGGCACCTTTTGGGTCAAATTTGGTCAAATAGTTTTGGCCAGATACATTATAGAAATTACTCTGAATCTTGAGAATAAGAGATTTGGTTTCAGTCCAGTTCTGGAGCTCTTGGCCTTTTCTTTTCTGAGAAAATGACTGTAAATAAGAAGAGGAGTGCAGACTGCTCTCGGGAGCCAGCCCAAGGCATGTGGAATGATCTCCAGGTGCAAGTTCAAAACATGTCAATCTTGTTGTTTGTAATATGATTATATAGCATATGCACATCAGTTTTTCCATTAAATTGTCTTTGAGAAGTTAAAATAAAACAAAACAAAACAACCCACTCCTCTTGCCTCACAATTCTAATTGTGATTCATGAATTAAGATGGTCCATAGTTTCTGTCAGAGTTTGCAATCACGTAAGTAATTCATACAAAAACCAAAACACAATATTGGAAGGTATATATTTTATCCCTGGGCGAGAAGATGGCATAACAGCTCAGAATGGTAAATGTTAGTTACATTGCTGAATGCACTACTAGAAGAGATTATGATATTACAGTCTAAATACAGTAATAAAGTCAGACAGAGTAAAATGAATAGAAATCCTGCAGAGGCTCTGGACAAAGGTTTTGAGTACATAGGATGGAGAAAATCCTCATTACAGTTTTCTATTTCAATGATGTTTCCCCCCCAAAAAAACATAGTTTGGGCACACCTGCACCTTCTCATTATATGTTCCAGAAAACCAGGTAAGAGGCAATCTTACCGTGCCTCCAGGAGCACAGTTCACTCTGTAGCTTCACCAGAGTTGTAGGGATCTAGACCACTGTCTGACTAGAGCACTTTTTCCTGTGACTCACAGACTCACACAATGACAGACAATGATAAGAACTATTGAATGTGCCAGCTGAGGAGCTCCATTAGATAGCCACACAAATATTGCAAATATTTATGTTCTGTTTTGCCCTATTGACTAAAGACTTGTAATTTGCCATGAGACAACCTAGTGTCTGAACTTACAGCATGTCATTTCCAAAGTAAACACCTCTGTACGTGGTTTTATCCTGCAGCGGGTGCACAGTTGGGATAGTTTATGTTTTGTGCATTGTGGATCTTCCTCTTATTTGTCATAAGAATGAACACATACACGACAACATAACCAATGACTTGCAGATCTCCACAAAAACTTTCCCTTTGATAACTTGCCCACATTCTTATACATGTAAAATCCCATAACTGACTATTCTGCAGGGAGTCAGGGTGATCACTCCTTAAAATGTTGGCCCATTGAGTGCAGATATGCTGAAACACTTTCTCTTTGAGACACACTTGAGATAATACTCCCCTGAGGATTTTCTCCATCCTGTCTACTGACATCATTATCCTGTAATCTCCACTCAAGCTTTCTGTTCTCTTCTGGCTTCACTACAAACAATCTGCATACCTTTTTTCCCAGTTTGTCTTAAAACTGACCTCCTGCTCCAAATGTAATTTGTACCATTCCAATCACAAGTAGTATCATACGTGCCAATGTAGTGAGAGAAAAAAGACAGACACACTCTACCTGGTGGTGAGTCTCATCTGCAGCTAACCAAGTTTTGATATTATCTGAAGGATGTGGAACAGGCATGGTTATAATTTCCAGGCACCTATACCTACAAAGGGTGATACAAACACACGCCTCTTAAATGTCTGCAGGAACAGATCATTCAATAATGTTTTATAACACATATGCTAATTAGACAGGCATCTACCATTTCTAAAGCCATTCTACCCTTTTTTGCTTCACTGCAGACATTTTTTCTCAATGTTTTTCCCAGCTCTTCTTCAGCCTGACTTGTTTCCAGTGCTCTCTTGAGGCCAGGGTCACTCCTCATTGTTTGACCAGAATATTGTTTTATGTTTAGGTGCAGATGGCTTTCAATTACATGCTTTGTTTGCCTTGAGTCTTTGTTTACTAAAAGAAGATAGAGCACATGGTAACTTCTTTAATCCTAATCAGGAATCATATTTAGTCATTAATTAAATAATCAATTTACTTTTAACAGAGGTTCCATTTACATACTGCACCTTCCAAATATTAAGGCATCTTCAGTTACCATTCTATCCTGAACAAGTGTTTTTTCAGTTCAAGAAACCCTTCTCAGCCATGTAAATAGGCAAGTTATGCAGCCAGGCAGAAAAGTAGTGGCAGGAAGGCAGCTGGCTGCATTAATTCTTGATGGGTGTAGAACCACTATTATTTGTTGTACTAATGGTACAGCAAAGTAAATTCCTTCCATCAGCCTGACTTTCCTTTTTTCTTTATTTCTTGCAAACTGTCCATCTTAGAGTAAAAGACTGTTCTTGGTAATACCCATGGATTATGAAATGAAATTGGGCAATGTGGCAAATACAGTTCATCTTTGGCATGATTAACGTTGGTGGCCCTGAATGCAGAACCCACAAATGCATCGGGCGAAGTCACGCTGAGGGTGGAAAGACAGCAAAGATGAAAAAATGTCATTTTTAGTTGCAGAAAGACAGCTGAAAGTAGGGTGTGAGACTGAAGTTTCAGGGACTGTGATGGGAGCTGTGAGGTGACAGTGATAGTGCTCAGTACCTTTGTCTTCCATCTAGCACTCCTTTGTTAGAACAGGAGTTGGAAATGCACAATCAACTGCTTCTTGTAAACATAACTTATCTAATAAGATCTGTGTTTGACTTTAATCCATTGTATTGTTTGCTTAGCCTCACCCCCACCTCTCTTTCTCCCTGACCTCTTTTCCACCGGAAATGTATACTACCTTCCAGAAACGTCCATTACCTTCTACATACACATATCAGCAAACATCCAAGGAAAATCAGGAGGCAAAACAATATGAGGCTTAACAGCATGACATCCACTGTCTTTTCTTAAAAAGAAGAGGGAAAGTTAGCGTTAATAATGTGGGAAAGGGTAGATCATAAATAGATGAATTACACACTGACTCAGAAATATTGCACTATTCCTGAACTGCTACAGATTTAAAGAAAATTTCCACATTTCCTGGATCTTTTTTAGGGGAAACAGGGGCTCTTGACCAGCACTGTTCCTTCCTCTTCCTTTTAGCCCTCAGCCTTGCTGCTGCCTCGGTCCAGCACTTTCCCTGGCTCCAGTAGCCACCATCCCCTCCTTTCCCTGGATTTCTGCTCTCACACGCTGGGCATGGCCTGTCCAGCCACTGGGTTCTTCAATCCAGCCTTGATTCCTCTGGATATCAAACCCTCTGTCCATCTGCTATTGACACACCTCCACTGCCCCAGCTGCTGTTGCCACCTCCCATCTCCATCCACCATGAACACTCCTCTACTGCCTCCTCACCCCTTCACAGCTGTAACTGGTTTAAGGCAAAATGAAAATAAAAGCTTTGTGTCAAACAAAATATTCTCTTTGACTCAAGAAGAGACATTTGGTTTTCATTATATTTATCTTTTTTAACCCTGTTAGGCATAGTCCTAAAGTAATGCCAGAAAATATTCTGAAATACATATTTATAATGTTCAACAAATACTACTGCTCTGTACCTTGCATTTCTTCCTCCAAAATACCCTAAATACCAAAATACCAATGTCTTTGATTGACTCAAAAATATATTTTTGGCAAATTTTATTTTCTGTTTAATATCTAGTTAGAACCACAACTAGTTTGGATTGCTTTGAATGTACTTTGAAGAAAACCAGGCAGGAACAGCTCTTAAAATGTTAATAGTTGGACCCCAGTCAAACAATAGTTTTAGGATCAACCTAGATCAAATTGAAAGAATAAAAGAATTCAACACAAGTCTCTAGTTTGAACCCATCTGTAGTTTAAACCAAAGATATTATGAATTTCCACGAATTTGATACAAAATCAAGAAAAAAATCACAAACCTCTGAGTAGAATTGTGTATAAGAATAACATTTATGTTCTACTAAAATGCAAAATTATTGTTTAGTCACTTTAAGATGAAAAGGAAGTTTTTCCCATCTTGTCTTTTGAGATGAGAGCTCAGAAAACATATTTTGAACAATCTCTGGACTGCATAGTAGAAATTCTTTTATTTGAGGTAATTCTTCTACACCATTCTGCTAACCCCGTATCACGAACAAACCCGAGAGAAGAGGAAGCAGTGGTCTTTACATCAGCCAAACCGCAAAGAGGTTTGCTTCTCTTGCTTTCTTCATGTATTTTGGAAAGGAGGAAGGAAAAAAAGCACATATATTCTTTTAGGTAGACTATTTTACAGTGGGTTGGTTTTTTTTTTCAGATGCAAATGCTTAAACTTAGTCACAGATAAGAGTACTTTGAAACCAAACCAAGTGGCTTGGTTTGCAAAAATGCAGAACACCTCTGAATTACTACTAACTTCAAAGCGATCTATGAATGCTCAGCAGCTCTAAAAATTAGACCAATTATTTCAGGTTTCTATATATGAAAAAAGCTGATCAAACATTTTTTTTTCAGCAGAAAGTTTCTATACTAAATAGCTCAGTTCAGTTCAAATTGCCTTTTTTTTCAAGGGCATATGCTAATTCCAATGGAAAATGAATGCATTTCCCACGAGAAAATTAACAAATTCTTTTCATGTCAAAGGAACATTTCAGAACAAATATTTTAGTTATGTTTTGAATTATGTTATTTCATTTTGATGTTTCAGCTTTTTTACACAGAGGCTGAAATGCCTCTTAAAAATGCATTCTTAAAGAAATGTAGCATATTTCCTAGATGAAACATCGGACTGTCATGTAGAAGCAAACAAAAAGCAGGTCATTGCACATTCCTTCGAGGCTTTCAACAGAAAATTTGACACATTCCAAAATAAAAACACTGAATGGATGTTTTTCCTTTCAAGTTACTCCACAGAAAGATTCAGTTTTTTCAATTCACTGTGTCTATGAAATTAAGTACCTGACTTTCATGGAGTTGCCATGAGTGATACTACTAATAACAGGTTTTTTTAATCTAGGCAATATTAAAATACACTTCATAATGTCCACTTATACATGTTCCCAAAATAAAAGGCACAGAAAACTTTCTCTAGGCATCAAAGGAGATGCTTGAAGAGATTTGCCTGAGCATGTGACCCCTCGATGTAATATACTCATAGATTCATTTTATTAAAGCCATCCCATTATGCTACTTCCCCTTTAACTAACCTGACATCAAGAAGCTGCTGCATACGGAGGCATTTTTTTCGTCACAGATGGCACAAGTTTCCCTTGTTAGTACACGAATGTTAAAATCTAGTTATAGGAGGTGAAGGAAAAGTATTACAAGGCTCTTGTTTAATTTGTGCTGAAGTGAGCTGTAGGGCCCAGAGCACATATATTTAAATGAGAGCTAAACCATTTCCTATGTCTGTCAGATAAGAAAATATTCCCCTGCTGTAGTAAAAGAAATGTTAGACTTACTCCTTAAGGACTATGTGATTTGATGAATGTTATGACTTTTGTGGGTTTCGTGGCTTACTAACTCCAATTGAAAGCATTTGCAGGGTTGCTCGGGCTATCCATTGCAGGGGAGGCAGGGGGTGTTATGAGCTTTTTGGCTGCTGACCGCTATTATTTTCTAAAGGCTGTCAAGAGTCATGTAATTTATCTCGGAAGAACAGCCCTGTGCTAGACTGCCTTAGGATGAATGAAGTACAAGTCATTAGACCAAGGACTGCCTTTCCCTACAGCACCTAGAGCTGTGTGAGTCTGATGTGTGCCACGGACCTCTAGGTACTGTTACGGTACAGTAACACAGCAAGGAGAAGAACAGACGCAATAATGAAGTAAATATATTGAATGGTAATAACATATCTAAAGATAAGGGTTATGAACAATAAACACATGATAACTTACCATTGTGAATAAACACCGGTTCACTCCATTCACTCCAAACCTTGTTTCTTATGCATACCTCTTTCTTTACCCGCACTTGTACTGCACATTTGTTTGCTGGTTTATGAAATGGAAACTCATATTTCTCTGCAGGGACATCTACAATCTACCAAGATACATTTAGGGGGTTATTTTAGGTGATTTCACATTGCAGTTCAAAGAGATATAAATCTAGGGATGTCAAATATTATTATTTACATCTCTAACTTAGTAGGAAGATATTTCAGAACAAGCATTTATGTCGAGACACAATCTGACTTTTACCTGGCATGTGTTAAAACTCAGGACTGAAAATGAAGGAGATCCTAGAACTGTCAAGATGGAAGGAGGTATCACCTATAGTAGGACAGTAATATTTTGAAAACACTGATTCCCCTTTCATTTCTTACCACACCAAGTGTAAGACTAATACAGTAATTATGAAACTACAAGTTTCAACGTTGTGGTGTGGGGAGCGTGCCATACTTGCTTGTCTGGTAGAATAAAATCTTGCACTTTTCAGCTGACTGGTGGTGAGGGAAGCCCACTATTTTAATGACTATCTTGAAACATCTTTAATTGTGCCTATGAAAGAAAGCATGTCCCTTCAAAAGATCAAGCCCACACAAAGAGTGTCAGAGTTTAAAATGGAGGGATATCTAAATCATTCATCACTTTTGAAAACTGAAGCCAACTGCTGTAAATAAAAAAAATGCTAAGAATTTAAGAAAGACCAAAAAAAAAGAAAACAAGAGAGGAAGCTCCTGCTTCTAAAAAATTAAAAATAATGTTAGGAAGTTGAAAAGAAGTATAAAGTATGCATCCCAGAAACAGAGGGGCCCAGAATCTTTGCATGTTTGGTTGTTAGGAAAGCATGATAAGGTAGTACTATAAGGCCAACTTAAGAAAAGGTGACTTCCTGCTCTTCTCATACTGACCGGTGCACTATGGGTTTGACCCTGTGTACCATGGCATTTCTTTCTCTTCCTTCACAACGTTTAAGACCTTTCCAGATCTGGTGGCAAAAATAGGTCCGGAAGTTCACACGTTAAGTTTTTCAAAAGTAAGCAAAAATGTGGGAAAGCCCTTGGGCTTTCAAAAGCAAACTGCAAGTAACTTCGAGGGTTAAGTGCTAACCAAATGCTGTGCCTGAAAATGTCTTCCTAAGGAGCCAAAAATAAGCTTATGTCATCCAAAATGCAGGGCTGAAAGACTTCTTGTAAAATTACATAGGCCACCTTCTGGCAGTCATGATGTGTAGGAACTTTCAGCCACATCTACCCAGAGCATTCATGAAGGATGTTTGTCAAATGCGTTGTTGGTAACTCTACACAGAGCCATGCTCAAGTAGCCTCAGAAACCTGTTGCTGTGCTAGACTTTCCTTGGAATTAAGATACTTTTCCTAACTTTTAGCTTATATTTTCCTTGCTTCAAATTTAAATTGTCACTTTTTGTCCTACTCACATGTTGTTATGGATGAGTATGATCCCTATGCTCTTTTATTTACCAGAAGATGATTAACACAAGTTACACTCCTTTACCCTAGACCATGTCCCTCAGTCTTCCATTCCTAGAGCACTTTTTCACAGCTTATGTTCATCTTGATAACTCTCACTGATGTTCTCTGAACTTTTTTTCAGCATTTTTATATTTTGTGGTGGTGCCCAAAACAAAGTTTGAAACTCGAGGTGAAACTCAGTAGCTAGAAGGGCAAATTAGTCACAACCTACATCTTACATGTGACATGCTTGTCATATATACTTGAATAACATTTGACCTTTGTGTAATAACATGGAAAGATTGACTCAGTTTGTGATTCAGTGTAATCCACAGACCTTTTCTCTTCTGCATTGCTGCCTACACGTTAATTCCTTATTTTGTGTTTACACATTTGACCTGTACTTGTTAATCATAGGATTTTCCTTATTACTGAATTTTGGCCTGTTGATTTCAGACTTACCCAACCTTTCAAATTGTAATCTTGTTTCCCATAGTATATTCCAACCCTTCCTAGATTCCCATTACCTGCAGACTCAGCTCCCTACTCTCAAGCTTTACCAATCTGTATCACAGTATTATTATTTGTGCACATGAGTATTTAGCAAGTCATGTCTTCAGGTATTCAGAATAAATAAATATAGACTTGTATATTTTAATCATTACACTCTTACCTGTTCTTTAGCAAACACCTACAAGCCTACTTAGGGACAGCCTAATACCTCAACTCATTAAGTCTCTGTGAAAGTAAATAAGACCTTGCTTTCACCAAGAAACAGAATCTCAGGCTTGCTCCATTCTTCTCCCTCCTGGGTCTGCTCTAATACTGCTGCAGTTTTCCTCCCTAGCTTTGCACAGCCCTCCCCGTCTTTTTTTGCTCCTTGGCTAGGTAACTACCATTTTAGTCATTACTAACTTTGACACGGATTCTCCTCAAATCTACCTTAAAGACCCTTCATTTACCTTGTGCCCTCATATGTCTTTTTTTTTTTTTTTTTTATTGCAGCTGCCTCTCTCCTGTATTCCCTAACCACCCTATCTGTGGGAAAAAAAACTCAAACGTGATTTTTTCCACTACTGTAGGTGTTTATTCACTTCCATGCCAAATGACTTTGCTTTGCTTTTCTCTCCTACGCTTATATCCTGCAGATGTGTACAAAGCAGAGGAGCGGCTGTGTAAGACAAGGAAAATAAAAAAGGTTTATTCCATTTAAGTAAGGATGCTGGGGTATTTTATATATTTGACATTTCCTTCCAGACAATGGTAGGCGTTAGGAAATTGGAAACAGAGGCTGCAGCGACCACATGAACACTGTGGGTTGCAGGATCCTCCTGCTCACCTTGGGCACATCCCAGCCCTGCAGTGGGAAGGGACCCCTTACTCCCAGCCCTTCCCGCTGCCACTGCCCTTGCTCTGAGTCTTGAAACAGGAAGGAAATCTGTGTGCATGGGCAGGAAGGGATCAGAAGGGCTCCAGCACATGTCTGAACAGGATACAAAGGATCTAGCATGAACCTCCCTTGCTCCCTCTGCTTGCAGCCTTTGGTGATTAGGAGCTTTGTGAATGGTCAGGGAGAAGCCCCCGGATGGCTCTGGCAGGGGTTTTGAAGTATTAGACTTGGGAATGGTTAAGGGGATAACTATTTGCAGAAGTGGGCTAGAAGGAGGCTACCTGTCTTCCTTTTGGAAAAAACGTAGAGAACTGGGAAGCTTTGGCATGTCCACATACAGACCTGAGCTCCTTTTCCACTTGCTGCAGTGAGGGAATGTTGGAAGAGCCAGCCCTGTTCTGGAAGCTACCTATCAGTATTAGCATTGCATCTGAATTAATAAACCCTGCCGTAATTTATGAACGTAATTTATTGCACTTTTAAGTTCTTAAAGAAAAACAGTTTTAAGTTCTTAAAGAAAAACACAGCTTCGAAGACAGCTTGAATGAAGACACCAAAGATTCAGAAAATTCACATCGCAATATACATCTGAATTTCATACCTGTCATATTCTGAATTAAGTACTTGGCTTTCTACTCTTTGGGAGTTAAAATAAGAATCTGCATGAAAACTTTTCAGTTCTTATTTCCAGGTAATTTTAAAATGTCACGTGGTAACACCGGGTGGCATTTAGTCACCATACGGTATAACCTAAATTATAACATTGTTCTATTTCTTAGTAGTAAGACTAAAAGAAGCTGCTGATACACCATAGAATGTTTTAAAATATATATAATGCAGGAGTGATTCTTTTAGTGATGTATGTAGAAATAACATGTAATTTTTTTCTTAAAAAATATTATCAAAGTAGCTGCTAAATTTTTCTTTTTATCAATTCTCCTTTTTCTGTAACAAAAAAGTCAATAACCTATGTGATACTAATGTACAATTCAAATTCAAGGTGAAAAAAAAAAAACCAACCAGTTCACCTGAATGCAAGCACGACTCTCAAAAACTTCATGAAATATGTTGATTTTCCATTTTTGACCAGAAATACAATAAAAGTTGGATTCTTCATGAAAGACCTTGAGATTTCTTTAAAGTTTGTTTGAGTTTTAATTCTGTTAAATTCAAGCGATGCCTAGTTTTTATGGAAGTTATGCTATACAGATTAAGTGTATTACCAAAAAACTGGTTACCTTACGGTCTGTTATTTTCACTTGATATAAAAAGCACTTGTTACTTGCAGAACCAATAGTAGGCGGGGGTTTCCAGTGAATTTTAATACTTCTGTTTTCAAGGGAAACAGAGACGTTGATTGGCGGGTTCAGTTTCTCTGAAAAAAGAGCACAGAGAGACCTTCTGTACCTCATGCTCTTTCTCATATTTATGCTGATGCAAAACAAACGTGGTGCGTTAGTCCCTAAAATACACTGCTGACTATTTTGGAAATTATCACACCCAAAGAAGGTGTTCGGTGAGTGACACATTTTCTTGAAAAGTGCCGCTCACTAAGTGACATCATTTCTCCCTCAGAAATAAAGAGAGAAAGTCTTTTTTTTCACCTATCTTTTCAGGGAAGTTACGAGGGAGGACAGGAGTTCACCTTCCAGAGTCTGGGTGGATGTCAAGGAGACCTCTGAGCTGCTACAGGTTCCCTGCCACGTCAGATTATTTCCACTGTGTCTTGTGGGATACCCCAACTCTGCCCATGAGCCTGGTAGTATAACTTGGAAAGAAATGGAACTTCATCTCTCACTGAGGAGTTACTGACAGGTACCAGTTCCTGACAGGTCTTATACGATATATGAGGTTTTCTTACACACGCTTTAGAAATCTTTCCATCTCTTTTGTAAATGAGCCAGTGAGCACTTGCTACAGAGGAAGCAAGATGTGCTTAGGAGATGTAAACAAACAAACAAACAAAAAATACCCCTCCCACCACTGTGCACCAGTCACAAAGCGCAAAGAATGTGATGGCAATGTTTTTTTTCAGGGAGGATTGCGGCACAGGGTTGGACACAAGGCACATTTGGGTTCCTTGGATTTTAACCTTTGGTTTAGGTAAGCAGGCCTACATTTACTTTCTGGCACGATGAGTGTTAGGGCACTGGTCTTAGGCCTGTGCTGGAGTAGTCAAGCACCCTGAGCCCTCTCCAGCTGCTGTTGCATTGCTGTGAAGGGAGGGACTGCAGCTGGGGTTTTCCAAAAAAGCCCTCCCAGCAGAGGCAGAAGTGCACAGCAAACCTCTGTGGACAGTGACAACGAGGTCTGGGGCTGTCATGGCTGCAATGTGGTGCCAGAGAGAAAAGACAGAAAGACAGACAGTGATGGTGAATGGCAGCATTACTGGTCCGTGAAGCTGTTGTGCTTGCTCTAGCACCTGCGGCTGCATGACCCGATGTCTCTCCACAGGCGTATATGTCACACTGGGGTTTGTTTTTTGGCTTTTCTTTTTCCTTTCCCTCCTTGCAAAGTCTCTTTGAGTATTGATCTCATAAAGGTGTAAAAATATTTCTCCCAGGGCTCCCTTGGGCTTGTAAAATTATTCACATCTGCCTGTCCCCAGAGCTGTTGGCAGTGACCAACACCTACCTTTGAGCATGGAGGCACACCATGAACCATGAAAGGTGAAGAGAGTAAGCAGCTGCTTTTTTTTGGTTTAGTCTTTGTAGTTGGAAAGACATATTTTTCACCTTTGAAATACTATTACCAGAGCATCTCACCTTTCTTTGAGTATACCAAGAATAGGAAACAATTTTTTTTCACCCTTAGGTCACCTGTCATCTGCAAATTTCTTCATCCAACACACACAGACAAACAGGACTAAGTTATTTTTGAGCTGCCTGCAGCACAGGGTGTGCATTAGTCCTGTTTTCAGACTGTATGTCATGTTACTGGAGGGAAGCTTGGATTTCAGGGGCTCGTAACTCAAAGCAGGACAGTGGACCCCTAGGACCTCAAGGACTGTGCAAAGACTAGGCTGACTAAAGCCCAGCTGTAGGCTCTCCTTTTTAAGAAGGGAAGCCTGGATATGAACAAGCCTTTTTGATGTCTCTTAACCAGAAAGGTACAGCCCCCTTTTCAGGAGGGAGAAGACAGCCCTAGTAATGGTGGAGCCTTGCAAGAGTAATTCCACTCCTTATAATGTGAACAATGTTCTTTGTTGGTGACATGGACAGTGGGATTGAGTGTACTCTCAGCAAGTTTGCCAAAGACCAAGCTGTGTGGGACAGTCAACGTGCTAGAGGGAAGAGATGCCATCCAGAGGGACCTGGACAGGCTTGAGAGGTGGGCCCGTGCCAACTTCAGGAAGTTCAACCAGGCCAAGTGCAAGATCCTGCATGTGAGTCAGGGCAATCTCAAACACAAATACAGACTGGGTGGAGAATGGATTGAGAACAGCCCTGAGGAAAAGGACTTGGGGGTGTTGGTTGATGGGAGCTCAACATGACCAGGCAATGTGTGCTTGCAGCCCAGAAGGCCAACCACATTCTGGGCTGCATCAAGAGGAGTGTGGCCAGCAGGTCGAGGGACATGATTCTGTCCCTCTACTCTGCTCTCGTGAGACCCCACCTGGAGTACTGTGTCCAGCTCTGGAGCCCTCAACATTGACCTCTTGGAGTGGGTCCGGAGGAGGACCACAAAGATGAACAGAGGGCTGGAGCACCTCTCCTGTGAAGACAGGCTGAGTGAGTTGGGGTTGTTCAGCCTGGAGAAGAGAAAGCCCTGGGGAGACCATATATCAGTCTTCCAATACTTAAAGGGTGCCTACAGGTTAGATGGAGAGGGACTCTTTATCAGGGAGCATAGTGATAGGATGACAGGTAACAGTTTTAAACTGGAAGAGGGTAGATTCAGATTAGATATTAGGAAGAAATTCTTTACTGTGAGGGTGGTGAGGCACTGAAACAGGTTGCCCAGGGAAGTTGTGGATGCCCCAAACCTGGAAGTGTTCAAGGCTTTGAGCAACCTGGTTTAGTGGAAGGTGTCCCTGCATGGCAAGGACATGGCAGGGGGATTGGAGCTAGATGATCTTGAAGGTCCCTTCCAATTCTAACCATTCTATGATTCTATGAATGCTCCCAGTAAGCTCACTTAGTTTGTGCCCTACCAAGGCTTGGCAATGGATTTTAGAGGCAAGGCAAGTTGATAGGGTTTGTGCCTGGTGCTGAGACTGGAGGGGAAGCTGTTGGCTGAACCAGCTGTGACTGGCGTGCATCCTGCTGATGGCTAAAGATGGCTAAGGTGGGAAGGGAAGAAGGGCAGGGAGGAAACACTGGCAGTCTGACCTCTGCAAAGATGAGGTGGTGGCTGCTCTGAGCAGGAGGAAGGAGATCGAGTGGATGGAGAGAGAAGCAGGGAAGGGATACCCGGCTCCCTCCTACTTACCCCACTGCTCACTCCTGCCCTCCCGAGCCCTGTGGTCCTCGTGAAGGCCCTGTGTGGGAAGGTTGACCAGGGAGTAGCAGAGGGGTGGGAAAAGGCATGAAACTGCCAAGATGGGGCTGGGTGAGCCCTCAGGAGGTTGTCAGGCAAATTAGAGAAGTGCAGGAATCGCCTCTGAACATTACGTGAAATCTTCTGTTGCTGTGTGAAGCATTTGATCCTAACACTGGATGTACTATGGCAGCTCTGCTCTGGAGTCTGCAGGTGGGATCAGACCCAGGCAGCCAGTCTGGAAGTGAGCATCTTCCCAGTCAGCTATGAAAACACCAAATACAATCTTCCTGCAGATTAGTTGCCCCACTCCCACCCCCTACCCCCTTTTTTTTTATTTGTCTTTTCAGGAAAATCTTATTTTCTTGAAAATATTTTATTTTGTTAAAACAGAATGTCTTGCTTATAGCTGGCTCTGATTGCAGTGTAAATCTTTGGGTAAAGTCAATAATTTCAATGTATTAGAACAGAATAAATGAGATCTAACTCAGAATAAACTTTTATAGTTTTGAATGACTTTTTTGCTATCCCTTGAGTTTTGACTGATTCCTGTATTAGAGGTCCAGAATATGATCAACATGTTCATAATTTAAAAGGTATTTGAATCTGCAGTCTGTGCTAGAACTCAGGTTAATTCAAATTTCCCAGAGAAGTAAGGAAAAATAATTTTATATGAGCATTCAAAACAGGCAATAATTAAAAATAACTGTCAAAGTATTTTGAACTGAAAAATGGCATCATAAATAAATATAAATGTTAATAATATTTGAGAACATTTATATTCTTAAATTCAGTTATGAACGAGACGTGTCATTTATGTTCCTTTTTTTATCCTTATTAATCCTTATTATAATTTTTTATCCTTATTTATCCTTATTAATATTCTGACTTTGTCACACTTTCCTCTTTCCTTTCTTTGCTTTCCAGACCAATGAAATAACCAATAAATCAACTTTTCATCATAGGTCGTAATAGACAATACTTACCTATTGTCTGAGGTGTAAAAGCTTTGTAATAAGACAACCCTCCTGAATTGTTTTTCAGCTCTCTTACAGTTATATTTAAATTGATTTTTCTTGATGGTTGGATATATACTTCTTTCATATGGCATCCAATATTTTTCTTCCTTGCATTTTTTATATATTCCTGGCATTCAAAATCTTTTCTTACATGTCTGTGAGAAAGAAATATGAGTCTTGTAAATCAAGGACTTAGGTACAAAAACATAGTTTCATACTTATTTTGCACAAGACCCTTACCTGTATGAAAAAAAGATCTGGATATCTTCAGGAGCTTCTGCTTTAATATGCCAGGTGCAATTGAAAAAAGAAATGTTATATATGATGCATGAAAGATTCTGAATATATACTGCAACAAAGAAAAGGGAAAAAAGTGAGTGATGTTTATTTTACATGGATTTTCTAATAACAGCATAATGGTTACCTTTATAAACCCATTCTGCAACTTTATTTCTGGAAGAATGAATAAGTGGTAGGTGAGAACAAATGGGCCTTTTGGCTTTTTGGACAGTGACAAGAGAGAGGCACATCTGCTACTACCACCAAAAGCCTTAGTAACGCACTTAAAGGACAAAATGTCTGGAGTAGTAGTTGAAAAGCTCCACTCTTAAGATTTCCTGAAACCAGGTGATACAGAAGGCAATCTTCAAGAGACATGAGTTGCCAGGGAAAATGGAGAGAGTGGTTGGGTTGTTCTGACACCTTGCTCAGCAGAGCTGGAGTTTTCTGAATCTGAACATGTCTAATAAAGGAAATAATTGTGCAATAGTGTTATGTGTCATCTTCTTAACAAATCTGTACCAAAAAAGTAGCATAAGATAAGAATGAGCTTTCAGAAATGATATGTCTCCAAGTAAGACAGAACTTTACCAGGAACACTTGGATGTCTTAACAACATGTAGGAAATAGCTGACCTGGAGGTGCCTTGTAAGTAAATTCTGTCCAGCCACTCTCCTTAATTATGTCTTCTGTTTCTTTTACAAAAAGTTGTGTTTTAACTTTAGCATTAAAACCAGAATGTAAGCCAAGCCGTATTATCCTTTTCTTCTCCTGCAGGCTTTCCTAAGAGGAAGAAGAAGGAAGTGCGTAATGGTAGATGGTACGAAGTATTGAAAGGGAAATTATGCAAATTCTTCTACTGAATGAAGTAATACCTGTTTTGACTTTAAACTATGTGTAACCATTGAACAACTTACTTTCCTTTCATGAGTGGTATTGAAGAATTTATAACTCAAAATATACTTCACAGTGTACTTTTCAGTTTCTTCTTTTGTCAGGCTGTTGTTCCAGGACAGGATAATTCTTGACTCATTCTTGGTAATCCACAGAACATTATGTAGCCCAAGAGCATCTGCAATTACAATGAAATTACATAGAGGAAGAGAAGGCCCACCACTGTGTACACAAAGGATTTGGCTATCAGTAAGGCTTGCATACTCAGTAGCTCCCCCAGGAGCTCTGGTCTTACATGGCGCAGGTCATTCCTGAGCTCTGTTGAATATGACTGAATTTAGCAGTAAGATTCATGTTTACCTACCTGCAGCTCCCAAAATGTTAGGTGGTTCACTTTTACCTGTCTTGGACACCTGTCCTAGCACAAGTTTCTGTTTCTTTCTATGAGCTGTAGGAAGTGGCTTGACAACAAGTTCAGATTAGACAGCAGAGGGCTGGAGCACCTCTCCTATGAGGACAGGCTGAGAGAGTTGAGGGTGTTCAGACTGGAGAAGAGAAGGCTCTGGGGAGACCTTATTGTGGCTTTTCAGTACTTAAAGAGGTCTTATAAGAAAGATGGGGACAGACTTTTTAGCAAGGCCTGTTGTGGTAAGACATGGGGTAATGGCTTTAAACTGAAAGAGGGTAGATTCAAACCAGATATAAGGAAGACATTTTTTACAATGAGGGTGGAAAAACACTGGAACAGGTTGCCCGGAGAGGCGGTAGATGCCCCATCCTGGGAAACGTTCAAGGTCAAGTTGGACGAGGCTCTGAGCAACCTGATCTAGTTGAAAATGTCTCGGCTCATTGCAGGGGGGTTGGACTAGATGACCTTTAAGGGTCCCTTCCAACCCAAACTACTCTATGATTCTGTGATCTAGCATAGGATGAACTGTTACTTAATATTTTACTTACCTGTTATATCTGGTTGTCCACTTGCCAGGCTAGTGGAAAATAGTGTCTTACACCGGAAAAAAATTAATATCAGCATGACAGGAACAACTGTAACACGTGCCATAGCAAATGCTTTGGGCCATAGATCTGCAGAAACTGAGACTCTTTAGTTCCAAGTTTGGTTGAAAAAGCACTTAGAACATGATGTTTTCATTTTGCATCTGTGAAATAATATGAAACAGTCACTTAACCACTTAAGTGATGTCTGGAGTATAAGAAGTAAATATGAAATGACACATGTTTAATGGGTCTTGTTGATTGGTGCCTTCTATTCCTAGGATGTTCATATTTAAGCACACTCTTTAACTGGGTGACAGGGCTAAAGAGGACAGATGTGCCATGCTGAGCTGATTTTGAACGGCAGTGCTGCTTAGATTGCAAGGCAAGACCACAGATACGACGCTACTGATACTGAAACCTAGACCACAGGAACGACACTGCAGACACTGAAAGCAGACCGTTTGGGTAGGAGCCACCTGACATAACTTTGGCTAGATACAAAATCAGCAGCTGTAACTGTTAGGAGTTATCTAGCCTCTAGTGGCAGTAGAGCCACTGTCGTTTCGAGGTTGTGATTCGCATTACCTGGTTTAGGTATCTGCTGTAGGATGATATGAACTGTAACTATATGAGGACAGATGAATCTTGCCATTTGCTAAAGACGCTACCAGCAAGAGTATATCAGGTGTTTGCTAAATTTGGGATACCGTGAGAAAACAGATTCCGCGCTGCTCAGAGTTGGTTTTAGAAAGACATAATTGCTGATTGATGGCTGAGTATTCATTCAAAGGTTGCTTTAATGTAAAACAACCTCTGAGACCTTACCAGTTGTCCACAGAATTAATACTCCTCTGTTTAGGGTTTTTCACTCACAAACTAATTTATCTTGACTCGGATTATTTTCCATACTAAATCCTTACACACCCCCTATGTGTCTTATCCATGGATCAGCAAAAAGACCCCTGGAGCCATATGAAAATGATCACAATACATTGACTAACAAGAGGCATTGGTCATGTAGAGGAAACTATATGAAGGTTCAGCACATCCAAAAAATCTGCAATGAGGCTCCTGGAAAAAAACCAAACACGTACACTTTCATTTGTAATGCCATTTTGGTATAATGCAGTGAACAAGAGGCCATTTAATGAATGCTGTCGCTGTTTATGAGTGCTATGTGCTATGAAAAATCATAACAAAATGCTTTAAGGCAGAGATTCCCCCACCCGGTTCATTCTGGTACTGATCTCAGCTGTAGCAGCAGCAGCAGCTGTAGTATGTGTGCCACACCGTAGTGAGTAAATTCTGCTTGGTGTGCCCAGGAAAGAAGTCGGTTCTAATTGCCTGGAGAGGGAAGGGGTGAGCTGTTCTTACCCTAAATTCTCATTAATGGTACCCCTGGAATGGTAGGGTGAGTGGCAAAGTCAAGGAGAATATAAAATGAAAACAAGGACCTTTCAAGGGTTTATAATTCAACGTGCAGTGGCTGTAAAGCGCTCATGAAATGGAGCAATCAAAAATAGTCCTAGGAATATGTATATACTTTATTTAAATTTGGAGAAAAGGAAAAAAATGTGGATGGAAAACACTAAGCATTTAAAAATATTTGTGGCTTTTAGTCACATGACTACTTTTGTGGAAAACACAAGTCAAAAGGGGACCTGAAACAGGAAAGGAACAAAATAAGTCTTAAAGTAGCAACAACTTCTGGTGCTAGAAAAAATAGAAATTATCTGTGAGGTAATATAAATGCATTCAGGAAACACAGAGGCAGAGACGGAAAACTTTTAGTGTAAGTCTGAATAACCTTAGAAAAAGAAACAACTAACTTGAGTGAAAGAAAGGCATTTCAGGAGACATCATTGCTGTTTCCTGGAGATGAGTTCTTCCTGGCAGTACCTTTCATACAGCACTCAGAGGCACTTCTCCACCCAGTGTGCAATGAACTCCTGCACCTTGCTCCCACAGGCACTGCAATGGCGGAGTGTCAGCAGGCTGAGAATAGGACTAGACAAATTCGTGGAAAGCAGATCTGTGAAAAGCTACTAAAAAGTGTTAGAGATGGATGTACCCTCTAACAACCCTAATTCAGCAGCTGTAGATGCTGGGGGAATTCTTGGAGAGTGGGTTGCAGGAGGTAGCCAAAGTTGTGGATTATATCTAAATAGCTCCTCCTATTGCCATTGCTGCAGACAGAACAGCAGATGGACCCTTGGGCTGACCCCAGAGGGTATTTCTTATGTCTATATGCAATGAATTGGCCCACAGAAAACAGCAAACTGAAAGCACTGCAACATAAGGACACCCAAGGTGATCAGAAGGGAACGAAAAACCATCCATACAAAAAAGGCTTTTCATCCATGAACTTGTCAAAGAAAGCGTTTTTCCATTTATGCCAGCAGAGCTGAGCAGAAGGACAGGACATTTCTTCTGAGACGTACACAGACAGGACTGTGTGTTTCTAATCTTGTGCTACAAAGAACTTTATGTTAGCATACGGTGCTGAAATTCAGTCTGTGAGGTGCAAACTAAAATTCACTGCCTGACAATTTTTTTAAAAAGGTTCTCTAGTCCTTTTGTCTCTGGAGAAATGCACACTAGCCAAATATACTTACAGACAGGCCAGTTAATCTAATGGGATAGAAATTACCTCAATAATCTAAATAATCTGAAAAGAAAAAAAAAAATTGCTTTCCAAACAGTGCACGGTCAAAAAAACCCTTTTTTTTTAGTCAGAAAATATTCTTAATATTTAAAAACAGTACTACATTTGTATTTTACTTTTTTTTTGGTCTTTTGTTCATCCCCTTGCTTTCGTTGCTGAGCTTCAGCTACAGCCAATGTCTGTTGTCTGCCGCCCAGCAATGTCTGGTTTACAATAGTGTGTTGCTGGAGTGAGAGAAAGGGGCAGTAGCGTAAGGGGAGCTGCCAGCCCATAACCCACAGCAGCTGCAGAGATTGTAAGGGCTTGTGCAAAACCCACTTGGTGAATCTGGGAAGTAGACAGTCAGGGCAAGAAAACTAAAGCAGTGAAACTAATCGTCACAAAACTTAGAGCAGTTACTTTGAATGTGGGGAAAATGAACCATTTAATTTTAAAAATTTAGGAGACCCGAGAGTTTCCTGACGTGTACATCTGTTCACTGTCCATGCATTTTTGAAAAGTTTGCAGGGCTAATTATTATATCTTCCTAAATACAAAAGTTAACGTTTTAAGAAACAGCATCTTTTTAATATTTTCTTTGAAAAAATAATAAAATTGTCCAAAAAGACAATTTCAAATGCTCTTGAAAAATATATTGTGCCTAATTTAGAGGGTAAATTCAGTCATTAAGCAATGAAACCTTTTATATGCTAAGGGAAATCACTAGGACCATTTGTCTGATTAAGACTATTTAAAACGTATACTTCATTTAAGGCTGTCGATTCATATTTTTCAAAGCTCCCATATTTGATAGTAGACAATGTTGAAACTGATAAAGGAATAATGAAATAAACAGCACAGGTTAAACACATTTAAAAGTCTGGGTGGCTGAAGAGTCAAAACAACAGTACCATTTACATTCTTTTTTCAAAGCTTACCTTCTTGTAAATGCATGTTAAATCCTGGATGCCTATGCATCATTTGATTTGAGAAGCAGGAGAGGTCAGCACTGGAGAATGTCTTCATTTAAGACTATAATGAGAAATTGATTCAAGGGACTTCCCTTTTTGCAAGACAGCCCCTCAGAAAAGCCCGTTTCCACTGCCGCTTCCCGCTATGGGACCGGAACACACCACTGAATACACGAACACTGACTGGAACCTTACCCAAGTTCTTCAAAACACCTTTAAAAAGGCACACCTTTGAATGACTAACTCAGTGGTCAGAGCTGTTACTATTTTTTTTCTCTTTGCACACGGAAGAGAAAGAGTTCAAAACTTTTTATATATTGTAATGAGCTTTTATCTTTTAAGAAAAAGTAAGATTATAGAAGAAATTAAATCATGTAGCACAAGTGGTGGCTATGAGATTAAAATCTCAGAAAGATCATACCCTACCTGCTATTGTTCTCCTGTTTTTTTTCAGTGGCTAATAAGCATCTTTCACTGCACACCAAATTAAAAAAAAAACCAAACACAAACTAGACAGATAACCAAAAATCCCAGAAATAATAGAGGAAAAAGAACAAACAAATCTTGCATTTTGAACAAGTATCACTGTTTGCTTTACTCTCCATACCTGAAGCTTTGCCCAGCCTAGTCTCTGATATTGTCCTACTTTTACCTGGTTTACTTTGTAAATGGGGTTAGTTTGCAGTTATCATATATGCAATTGCAAGCCATACCAGCATGTTATGAGTGGCATTTTGCATTTGTCTGCCTTGATGATAAGCGGGTTTGAAATCAACTTACCACTTTATTCATACAAGCTGATATTTCGCATTTCAGCTTTGCAGCTTAAGCTGAATTTGGAGGAGGAATAATGGATAAAGTTGTTCAATTTTTTCTGGAAATGTGGTTTGGAACATATATGCCTCTTCATTCATGTTAAAAAGTGTATTTACTGAGAATCGGACACCAGGTTTTGGTTCAAAGATGAACCTAAGGTGTCAAGAATGTATTATTTACTGTCATTTAAAAAACTCTAAATTTGGTCAAGCTGCTATCTTCTTAAAAGTCTCATTTCACAAGCACTGCTACAAAGGGCTGAAGAGATCAAGGAATATATTTTCTTTCATTTACTAATTGGTGCGCTCCCTTCCAAAGCAGAGAAACTGGCTCTTCTGCTTTGCTTATCTCCATCTTTAGCTACTGGGCACACAGCAGAGAAATGCTGACAAAGTAAGGATCCCATGCATCCCCCTCACTTTGAAGGTGTGTTAGGTGAAGTGGTAGAGACCTAAAGATCTTCACTCTCCTCCCAGGCAGAAGTTGTTACAGTCAAGTGTAGAAACATTTTTATTCTTTCTGTATGTATGTTAAAAATACATGTTTAAAAAAAAAAAAAAACAAAAAAAACCAACAACCAAAAAAACCCCCAACCAAAGAGATGTCATACAAAAGCCCAATGGAATGTTTCAGTTTCTTACTGTTGAAGCCTTAAAAACTGCTGCTTTTTGTCTTGGGTATATACCATGTGCCTCTTTGTTTTAATAAATTTTTTTTGCTGTGATTACTGTGACAGTTTTATATCCAGATTTCCCTTGTACATAGATTTAATAAGTTAAATTTGGGTTTAGATTAGAAAATTATGTGTTTAGGTCCATGTGTTATTTTATTTTTATCAGTAGATAATGCAATTATACAATGTAAGATCAAACCAACAGCCTTTACCTCTGTTGTGAAGTTATCAGACATAAGCTTAAGGTGGATGGGTACAAAAAACCCCATACTTTTCTACCTATGGACTAGATGAAGGGAGGTAAACGATTCTTGAGAACTTTGACTATATTTGGAAGTATATGTTGTGTGTAAGTGAGAAGAGTGTGACTTAGAATCTCAAATCCAATGGTAATCATAGCAAACCTGACCACAGGCCCAGTAGTTCATTTTTTAAAATGTACAAAACTTATTTTTCCATTGTGTCTTCTGCTTATTAGCAAAAAATGTACATTTTATCTGGTTTAAGTGTGGTTTGTACATTGAATTGATGGTAGCACATTAGTACTTGCAGCACGTTTCTTCCAGTTTTCTTACATCAATAAAATACTACCATTGCCGACTTCAGAGAAAAGCCATTCTTCACCTGGTGGTATGTTTCCTGGCATTTTCTTATAATTTAAAATAATTAAAGATGAAAAGGAAGAAAGTTACACCTCAGTGATTTTTTTTTTTTTTTAAATTTTCACACATTGTTAATTTATTCGGAAAATGAAGAACAGTAGGAAATCCACTCTCTTTTCCATCCTTAGTAGACTCTCACGCTGAACTGAGTAATAGTTCCAGTTCATCAAAGTCCGGCATTGGAACAACGTATGGATTTGGGCTGATCAAAATGGCATGTCATACAATTAAAAATATCCATAAAGCCAATGCACTGTGCAGTACTTCACCCAGGGTTTAGTTGCCTGTAAAAAGAAGTGACTTCTAACCATCCATAAAGCCGGTGCTCAAAGCAAAGCTCAGTGCTCAGCAGCCATCTGAACCCCGTGTTGAGCTAGTTCCAGCGAAGTCCCATGCGTGTGACTAAAGGACACGGGTTTTCCCTTCTCACATTCCCTTGAAGTTTAGTTTGTTGTGTTAGCACAACTAGTGTTTCTAATCATGTGCTGGGGGCATTTGGGGTGCTCTTTAGTTCCACCTTTGTTTACACCAAGAGAGGAAGAGGGGTAAATCTCATCTTTTGCTTTGCACTGATGTGGAAATGAAGTTTCAAAGATCTGGTCTCTTGAAAATTAAATGTTTCACTGCAAAGGGGTAGTGAGGCAGTCTTGAAGGATATCGGTAAAGTAAAAGGAGTGTCCTGAAAGTGGTATGTGCTTGTTAGCAAAAGGGAGTTTTGACATCATAGTTTTCTACTGCAATGACTAAATTATCACCATTTGCGTCTCTTAATCCTGTTTTGAAGCTGATCTCATGTTTCTGTTTCACATAATAGGGATGGCAGCTGCCCATGTGGCCTTCTACTCTGCATCTGCAGTCTCAAAATGTAACGTTTCTTTTGTTGTTGATTACTTTTATAACACTTTTCAAACTAGGTAAGTGCATACGTACACATATCAACACAAAGCTTGCTAGAGAAAGTAATTTCTTGGAGAATATGTCTCTTTTCTTTCCAAAATTATCAGCTACAGCAAATAGCCATCTGGTGACAGTGAAAGTAAACATCAGATACAATGCCTCTGTTCTGGTTTCTCTGTTTTTCTACATCTGTAGAGGTTAATATCAATTACAGTCATATCCTACAGGCAGATATTTATGAGACAGCAATGCGCAGGTTTGGGGTATACTGTAGGGTATGCTGACTTTGCATCAGGAGAGGGAATGAGCCCTACGAAGGACCGCAGTACTGTGTAGACACGCTTGTTCTCAGTTAATCAGGAGGAATCAGTGAAAGGTTTGAATTAAAAAAAAAAGTGCTGATTGTATTGTGATTACAAATCCATTAAACTAAAGCAGACCCATTTAACACCTACATTAGGATATGCACTACTTCTAATGGGGGACAGAAAGGAGAGGAAAAGATGGGAAAAAACAGAGCCCTAATCTTTTCTGAGTGAGGAACTGGGGCAAGGAGAGATTATACAAGTTTTCCAAATCACACCAGAAATAGCTGAAATAGCTAGGAATTGTTACTATTCTGAAATTTCCATTTTAAACTTTGTCAACTACATAGGAAAGTGCAGAACACTGAGCAGGAGCTGATATCACATTATGCATACAAACTCCTTTGGGGTGTTGGTGAGATCAGTGATGAATCACTGAGAGAGTAAGGTTTGAAATAATGACTTATCTTTTAGTGTGAAAACAATAGATATGCATCCTGAATATTTCTAGGAAGAGAGCCTGCTGTATTATAAAAGATAAGCTATATTTCGTAACTATTACCCTTCTTTCAAGGGAACTGGTAAAACATAACCTAACACAGAGAAAAATCCTAGATACTTAAAGAGCATATGTATTGGCATCTGATTGCAAATATTCCTGAACAGATATTCAAGCACTGACAACAGAATACTTAACATATATACTTTATCAGCTACAAACTTCTGAGATCAAATAATAGACTAACAATGTTAGCCTTTATTTATGCTTAGTTCTTAGAGTCAGATTGAATCATTTGATAGCTATTGTGCCTCAAACAGCAACTCCGCGTGGTCACAGGTGTGCAATGTGCCTGTTTCTGTATCTAATAAGGTCTGTGCATATCATTGTGTATCTCAAGGAGGCAGAGACCTCAATGCCGCCTTCTTTAATTCTGTTTATCACTCAGTATTCCCAAGTAACAGGATGAAAATGAACTACTAACCTACCATATCAGTGTGGAGTATCTTCTTGCTAGACCCATACTCCATTCCTGCAGGACTTCAGCAGCTACCTGGAGCGTGTGGTGTATGGACAGAGAACGAATGAGGGAACAGACCCTGCTGGGTCAGTTTTTTTCTCAGTTGAAAGTCTGGGGATTGGATTAATCCTTAGTTTGGGTTTCTACAGTTTAAGACTAGTATTCAGACACCTGCAAACTGCCATCTACAAGAAGTTAGTTGTTCAGGTTTCCATTACAGCTAATGAGGATTTAGCTAAAGTAATGAGTGAACTACAGAGAGAGAGAAGGGGTTGGGTGAGGAGAAGACTCATTTCACCTTATGGTAGTCCCATAGAGTAAATCTGATAAATCAAACTGTAAGCTACATTAATTAGATCTCTGCTCATTACAGCTGAATTTCAGATCCCTAAAACTGTTACAAATGTAATCCTTGCATCCCTTGTTTGGGTAAAACCTTTAAAAACTGACAGACTGAAAAAAAGCAATGGACTTTGAATAAAAACCATTTTTTTCTTTCCATTCCTTTAATGGAGCATTGTCAATTTCTCTCCATGTTTCTTCTATACAATTCATTTAAGACTGTCCTTCAGAACAGTTCATTCTATTTTCCTTCCCAGCTGGTATGCAGAAAACATTTCAGGTGCTCAAAAACAATCCTTATCCTTATAACATCTTTAAATTTAAAGTCTTTATTTTGATTCTTCCACCATTTAAGAGGACTGGTTCCGACAAAGCTTTTATTGATTCACAAATCGATATTAAAAGCCTGCTTCCTATCTAGATTACCGAAGATTTTGTGAAGTGCTGCCTTCTGCATCCTCCATCTGATTCTTTCAACTTACAAAGCAGTATTTGATAAGGAGTCTTCTAGTGCTACCATGGGGCACTGTTCGCCTAGCTAAGAAAGACAACATATACGTGCAGATGATGTGCTCAGTGAAGACAAGCATAGACATGTCCTTTGCATGGTCAAATGTGGAGGGGAAAAATGTCTATTCATCTGCTATAACCATCATTTTTTGGAAGAACTTTCTCACCCTCGTGACACTGCCCCCCTACCAAACTCTAGTTGCTCAAGATCACAATAGTGAAGAGCAGCATTTACCACCCAGTTGAAAGAAAATTGACTCATTACCAAACAGTCTGATGATATAAAATTCACTAGAGACAGGCAGGGGGAAAATGTCTATCCATCTGCCAAGCGCAAGGAAATAAATAACTTGTTTGTGAAACAGCTTTTGCTAATCTCAGTTCCAAAACATGTCAACCTTTTTATAATTGAACCATCTAACAAAATCATTCTCGTTGGCCATTTCACCTAGAGAGATTTTCAAAAATTCGTTCTGTATTAGAGTAAGATATGTTTCTAGGTGTTCTGTTTAGCACTCTTAAATATTGGTCAACAGCGATAATTGTGCTTGTTCACACTTCTATCTCCTTATTGCTAATCTGGAGGTCATCAACAAAAGTTCTTCCATTGCGTTCTTGTGGTCTCTCAGTCTCATATCAGTGAGAATACACTGAGCAAGAAATCACACTGAAAGACAGTGAGCTGTGTCCATTTTTCACAACACTTCTGAAGCATTGCCATAGCTGAGCTTCGAGCAACCATTACACGCGCTCTTTGAAGCAGCTCTATTCTCACCCAAAAGACTGACTTATCTACAAGCACTGTTTTTTGTCATCAGTAAAACAAAAATTAGGAAATATTTTGATAAAATCTTAACATGTTAGACTTTTAACAAATGTGATTTATTCTAAGTTTTAGAAAGTTTTGTAAGAAGAGCCTTCTGAAATCCACAACTTTGCCTGAAAATAATTTGAGCGTTCAGGGGTTTTTTTGCAGTTTCCCAATGGAGGGTACTTGATTTTTCTGACTAAACAATAAATTTTTCACTTGAGGATTACTGGATGGAAAATGAAGGAGGTAGAGGAGAAACTCGGTTAAAATCCATCAGTCAGAGGAGGGCTGCTCTAGCATAGCCCTGACTTCTTCAACAGAGGAGGAGGTGAGGGTTTCTGGGAAGAATTTGAGAGAAGGAACTGAACCTTGTCTGAAGTTTAAAAAAGGAATGATGTTAGGACCTACCATTGGCAGAGGTTCACAGCTGTTGCAGTCCAACCATGATTCACTTCTTCAGTTCTACAAGAAGGTCTACACTTTTATGATGGAGAAGATGAGAGGATACAGCCCTCTACAATGCTATTTCCAACTCCAATGCTTAGGTAATTCCCCATTTAGCATGCTGGAGAGTCCCAATGAGACATGTTTCTCATTCCGAGGTGATTTCTCAAAGCTGTAGCTTCCACTATGGATCAAGCTTGCCAAACATTTCCAAATCCTCTCCTGCACTCAGTCCAGTGTTACTTGCCCTTTTCACACAGATCAGCTTGCTCACCTCCGTGCGTGCAACCAGATCAGTTAACTAGTAAATCAGTCAGATCCCTGTTCAGTCCCAGACGCTGCTTCCTTTCCCAACCCTTACTAGTGCACTTGATCATGCAAGCAGTACCAGCTGTCTTGACGCAAGAGAACTTGAAGTTTTGCCGGCTGAGTCAGGGTTGTCATCACTCTGTTAAACTGCTCCCTGCGTTGGGCTGAGTCACATTACTCTAGCCACTTCAATGTGGTCTTATCCGATAAGTGTATGTGGCTAAATGTTTTTCTTCCTTTTAAGCAGTTGTTCCTTAGGTTAACGAAGGTTTATTTCTGAAGAATCATTGTAAGTGTCCAAATAGCTAGAAAAACCTAAGGGGAAGATAGAGTAAACACTGTGCAAACATGATAGAGCTAGCTAATTTGTAGTAGGTAACCTCGCCACTGAAACTACCAGTGCTAGTATGAGCAGAGAAGCCATGTGTGGCAATGTGCAAAGCTCTAGCTCTACATCAGGAAGATAAGATTCATCTGCCGTTACTTAGGTATCTGTGAAAGATCCTTAAGTTTGGGCTCATAACGTTGGGTTCCCCTCACAGAGGATAAGGATTAATTAGCTCGTCATGACTTAGGTGCCTGTTATAGGTTTAATGTCATCCCATAAAAAAGACCAAATGAATTATCCCCCGGATAATTCAAAGTGTCGCTCTCTGGGGTGAGACTCTAGATCAGACTCGGATATTTCTCTTGAAATTGCTAGTAACCTGTCTTGACTGGGTCATTATTTCTGATAAGCATGGTATTTAAGTTAAAGAGCAAGAAATGTGCCTGCATGCTCTGACCTGTAACTCTTTCGCTGATGAGAATGACTATACACAGGTGACATGAATTCAATTTTAATTCACACTATTTTAGGAAGAGAAAGCAAAGCACTAGAAACTTATTTTAACATGCATTTGGTGTAGGTGGCCAGATATGGTGATAGGTGTGGCCAGGACTGCAGGGGTGTCCACTGTGAGAAGACACCAGGGGCTGCCGTGTATCTTATTTCAGGTAGCTCCAACGGACCCACAGCAGGAAACAGCTGAGCCCAGCAGCCAAGGTGGTGGTACATCTGGGAAAACATATTTAAGAAAAGGTGGTGGGGGGAGGAATGATGGATAGAGAGAGGAGGAGGGAGCAAAAAGAGTGAGAAAAAGCAGAGGAAACATGAAGATTAGAGGTGTTCCATCATGGAGCAGAGATTCACTTCAGCCCATGGAGGACCCATGCTGGAGCAGAGAGCAAGCATGAGGAGAAAGGAGCAGTGGAGATGAACCATTCATGTATTGATCATACCCCTCCCCCCGAAGTCCCCATCCCCCATGCACCACTCAGGAAGGTAAAGGAGTGTAAAGTGAAGGAGTGAGATGGAGCCTGGGCAGGCATAGGGGGAGGCAGGTGTTGTTTTAATGCTTATCTTTTTGTTTCTTACTGCCCATATCTGTTTTAAGTGGCAATAAATGAAAGTTAATTTTCCCCATGTCAGTTCTGGTTTGCCCACAGTGGTAACTGGTAAGCAATCTCCCTGTCCTTATCTCAACCCATGAGCTCTCATTCCTGTTTTTTTCCCCTTGTCCCACTAAGGAGGGGGAGTGAGCAAGCAGCTGGGTGGGAGTTTGCCTGTTAGCCAAAGCTAACCCGCCACAGTATTGCACCAAAATATGACTTTTAACTGATTTAGACCATATTGTGCTACAGAAGCAGATGATGTTTGCAGCTGGCATACATACTTTTACCTTATCTCACCTAGAGTTATCTATACCTGAAGGAGAAGACACCGAAGAGGTGCTTTTCTTCCAAACTCAGCCCTTCTGCTGATCATCTCATGTTAGATCAGACCTATGACCATGTGGCTGGGTTTTTCACATGTCCTCTTTGAACAGAAAGGTTAGGCAAATCAAGAAAAAATTGTGATCAACAGGTCAGTAGAGAAGGCCACTAAAGCTGAGAAAGACATGTCAGTATGATGAAGATGGACTGCAGCCAGGTCTGGTATCTTTTCTATTCAAAAATAGTCTGGGAATGTTTAGCGCTGTAGATATTATGGCAGTCTGTAGAGATTTAGTAATGATAACGCGGAACACATTACTGGGGTAAGGCTATAACCTAATCTTTGGAGGAGATTTGTTGTCTTCATTTGTCATGTGACTTTGGTCATTGCTCACCCTTTCAGCTTTGCTATACAAGTCTTATATTCAGACCCACCTCCTGTAAAGACTGTTGCCAGAAACGTTCAGGGTGTCTGGGTCTGATAAAGACAACCAAGGCCTTTTCAGTTGGTCTTTCCATGTGATTTGGACTAAATAAGCATTATCACTAAAACAAAGGCTGTGTGGTAAGAGGGGGTTGTCAGAGTTTGAAGCAGAGGAGAGCCACCGAGCAGTTATGTCTTGAAGAGCACTATGGGTGTCCCACCATTGCTGAGCATAGCACCATCACCAGCTGTCCTATTAGAGATGCTCATATACTAGGCTACCAGAAGAGGTCCCAACAGCTCCCCGAACTGAAGTGCCATAGAAACGAACAAGGTCTCCTTCAAGAATTTACTACCTGCACTGCACCCATTTATGTCTTGTTGAAATCGTATCCCATTGATGAAACAGAAAAGTGCATATTAGAGAGGCTGAGGCAGTCTCACAGGGTCAACAGCTCCATGTGTGCTGCTTTACAGCTAAAACCAGAGTTGGTGTAACAGAAAGACTACCCCTGTATGGGTAGAAAGGTTACTAACAACTATGTAATAGTTTCAAACCCTATTCAATGGAGTTTAAAAAGTACTGTATCTTTTCTGAATATCTCAAAAGAAAAACCACACCAACTTGAAAAATAGAGGCTAAATAGTTGTCAAAAAGACTTGAAAGGAAAAAAAAAAGGCAGAACTGGCTTGGATAGTATATCTCACAAACTTGAACAACAGAACAATGAATGAGCTACTTCTAAAAAGAAAAGTGCTCTAGTGCAAAACCTTTCTAGAAAGTAATGATTAGAACATGATGAGCCCAAGTTTACTAAGAAATACAGAAAGGCAAGGGAAGAACGCCATTAATTTACTTCCTTAATGTTTTCTCACATAATACTCAGCGCAGCCTAGACTGGAAATGAGTGAAGAACCTGAGCACAATTCTCCATGAGTCAGAGTATAACAGTGAGTGCATGGGAAAGAAATGAAAGTACTTACGTTACTGTTGTATAACCACAATTTCAGACTGATGCATATCACCTTTCTGGGAATAATCAGAACATTGTCATTGCTACTTAAAAGGCAAAGGAATTCTGAAATGAAGAAATGTCTGTTCGGTGGAGGTATTTATATCTGCACAAATCAGGTTCAGTTATCATTATTGTCAATGAAAAGAAATATGCTGTGACAGAACAACATTCTCCTCACCCTGCTAATTTTTCCCCAGAAAGTATCCATTTCTCTTCACAGAGTCTGAACGGAGCATAGTCATGTAACTAAAGTATAGATGACTACAATATGCAGGTTTAATCTACACTTCAGAAATTAATCACATCGTTGAAGTCTTGTTTAACATTCATTGTATGGAGCTGTAATGTATAAAACTACGGTAAACAAAACCATAATTTAGCCGGGTCAGTCAGCCTGCCTGCAAATTCAGCATTGATCTGCTCTTCTCAGTATATAAACAGAATATATTGTTAGAAGGAGAGGAGAGGAGAGGAGAGGAGAGGAGAGGAGAGGAGAGAAGAGAAGAGAAGAGAAGAGAAGAGAAGAGAAGAGAAGAGAAGAGAAGAGAAGAAAAAAGAAAAAGAGAAAATTCCACAACTTCTCTGGGCAAGCTGTTCCAGCATCTCACCACCCTCATCATAAAAATTTTCTTCCTTATGTCCAATCTAAATCTTCCCTCTTTCAGTTTAAAACCATTGCCCTTTGTTCTGTCACTACAGGCCTTGGTAAAAAGTCTCTCTATGTTTTTTTTATAAGCTTCTCTTGTGTATTGAAAGGCCACAACAAGGTCTCCTCAGAGCCTGCTCTTCTCCAGGCTGAACAACCCCAACTCTCTCAGCCTTTCTTCAGAGGAGAGGTGCTCCAGCCCTCTGATCATTCCGGTTGCTCCCCTCTGGTCTCGCTCCAACAGGTCCATGTCTTTCTTGTGCTGGGGACCCCAGGGCTGGATGCAGTACTCCAGCTGGGGTCTCAGGATAGTGGAGTAGAGAGAGAGAGAATCAACTCCTTCGACCTGCTGGCTGCACTTCTTTTGATGCAGCCCAGGATGGGATTGCCTTTCTGGGCTGCAAGAACACATTGCCAGCTCATGTCCAATTTTTCACCCACCACTATCCTTAAGTCCTTCGCTGCAGGGCTGCTTTCAATCCATTCATCCCCCAGTCTGTATTGATATTGGGGATTGCTCCAGCCCAGGTGCAGGACCTTGTACTTGGCCTTGTTGAACTTCATGGGCTTCACATGGGCCCACTCCTCAAGCCTGTCAAGGTCCCTCTGGATGGCATCCCTTCCCTCTAGTGCATCAACTGCACCACTCAGCTTGGTGTCATCTGCAAACTTGCTGACGGTGCGCTCGATCCCACTATCTGTGCTGTTGATGAAGATGTCAAATAGTACTGGTCCCAGCACAGACCCTTGAAGGACAGCACTCATTACTGGTTCCAATTGGACATTGAGCCATTGACTACTGAAAGTCTTTGGATGTACCCATCCAGCCAATTTTGTAGCCATCTAACAGGCCATCAAACTGATATCTCTCCAATCTAGAGGCAGGAATATTGTGGGGGACCATATCAAAGGCCTTACAGAAGGGATTTACATAGGGATGATTTGAAACCCTGAATTTGGAATGTGTGGACATAAATGCACAGCATAGATAAACCTCTGTCTTAGAGTTTAATGCATGTAGTGGCCAATGCTGCTGCTTACAGAAAAAATTGTACTTTTTCCTTTTGAATTTAGGATATGTTTTATCAGTATTTGGGGGGGAAGAATTAAAGCAGAACAAACCAGACACTAACTGAAGGTCAGAGTGCCTAAGTAAGGGATGACTGAGTGCAATCAAGAAGGAAAATTAAGCCCGCTGAAAACTATGTGGCCTTCATCTTGTATGCAGGCAGTACCTTGCTGCTTTCCAGGCTGAGTAGTCTTTGTTTCTGTTACTTGGGAAGATTCTCAAAGTGGCCACATGATGGTAGCCTACAATCAGAGACAAACAAGCTAAATCACAAAAGTAAAGGAAATAGGATGGAAAATTACTTCTTGTGAACTGAAATCAAAACAAGTGTCGGGACCAGTCACAGCCACACAGTTAGGAGCTGAGCTGTATTTCAGCTTCCAAGTAATATCCACAATAGGGCTATTTAGTGTACCTACTGGATAGCCCTATACTGAGATATGCTAAGTATCTGGAGCACTGCACTATTATGGATAAATTTATATCTAGCAAATGTCTGTTTACACTTCCTTTACCATATGAGGACAGCATATCATCAGCTGCAGTTGCCTGCAATTTTACCTTTTCTTCTAAAGTGCAAAACAGAAGGAGTAAAAGGTTTTGTTGTGGTTTAACCCTAGCTGGCAACAACACACTACTGCTCGCTCACTCTTCGGTGAGATAGGGGAGAGAATCAGAAGGGTAAAAGTGAGAAAAATTCATGCGCTCAAAGACAGTTAAATAAGTAAAACAAAAGCCATGCACATAAGCAAAGCAAAACAAGGAATTCATTCACTACTTCCCATCAGCAGGCAGGTGTTCAGCCATCTCCAGGAAAGCAGGGCTCATGCCTAACGGGTACTTGGGAAGATGAACACCATAACTCCGAATGTTCCCCCTTCCTTCTTCCCCCAGCTTTATATACTGAGCATGATGTCACATGGTATGGAATATCCCTTTGGTCAGTTGGGGTCAGCTGTTCCAGCTGTATGCCCTCCCAGATTTTCGTGCACCCCCAATCAACTTGCTGGCAGGTTGGTGTGAGGAGCAGAAAAGGTCTTGACTGCTCAGCAACAATCAAAAACATTACTGTATTATCAACATCACTGTCACTCTCAATCAAAAAAATACAGGACTACACTAGCCACCAGCAAGAAAGTCAATTCCATCCCAGCTGAAAGCATGACAGGTTTAAACAAATCTCCTTGATCTGTCTTATTCATTAGAAAAACAAACAGCTTTGACTGTATGCCGTAAGTAAAGGAAAAGGGGAGTTTTGGAGAAAATCAGCCAACTCTGTAGTTTTAGGAGACCTGGTGATGTTTGCAGATTTGAACCAAATTCAACCAATAGATTCTTAGCCCTGTTTCTTGAAATGGCATAAACTCTGCTTGTTAGATTTGAAGCACAGCTTACTCGTGCAAAAAGGTGAAGACAATGTTTGTGTTCCACAAAAAACGTCACTGGCCCTGAATCCAACTTGGAGTTCAGGCAATTCTACTACACAGACATGTATATTTGTTGATGGAATTAAAAAAAAATAATTAAAAAAACCTCCAAAAGCAAAAAACAGTTCTAAGCCATATCCAAGTTGCTAATGTCACTTGCTTTCTGCTTCTGCTACCTCCCATAAAGAGTCATAAATTTAAAATAGATTAAGCCAGAGAAATAAAAATAAAAATAAATGAAATATTCTCTTTTGATTATCAACTTCTTTACTATAACAGCAATGTTCTTTCTTAGCATTAGCTGTGAAGAAGACTCAACACAAATCCTTGAATTCTTGTGTTTTAAATTAAAGGTTACAAAGCTAGCCATATAAAGCTTGTACAATTAGTCCGGTTTTAAGAGGAATCCAGGTTGACCCAAAAAGTCTGTGGTAAAACGTGCTGGTGTAGTAACGGATGCTTTTAGACTACTCTGGCATGCAACTCCCCTCCCTTTCATTAAGCAAACCAAATCATCCTTCAGAGTGCACAGCATCTAAGGGGAACTTCAAGTTGACTGGTTTGGTGAAAACTTGCATGACTAGGTCAAATACTCATTGTAAGACTCTGAATGACAAGACTGGGATGCCTATGTAGTACCCCAAATCCTCTGCAGAGATAATCTTCAGCATTTTGTGAATTTGCATTGTCATGTTTTCTTTATAGTTAGTAAAATTGCCTATACTGAAATTGATAGCATATTTTTACTCTGTACAAATATTGAAGGTTTTAACTTTTTCAATCTATATGAAAAATTTTCTTAATTAAGGAAGTTCACTTGACAATAAATTAAGGCTTTTATAGAATCATAGAATAGTTTGGGTTGGAAGGGACCTTTAAAGGTTATGTAGTCCAATCCCCCTGCAATGAGCAGGGACATCTTCAACCAGATCAGGTTTCTCAGGGCCTCGTCCAACCTGAACTTGAATGGTTTCAGGCATGGGGCATCTACCATTTCTCTGGGCAACCTGTTCCAGTGTTCCATTACCCTTGTTGTAGAAATTTTTTTCCTTCTATCTAGTCTAAATCTTCCCTCTTTTAGTTTAAAACCATTACCCCTTGTCCTATCGCAACAGGCCCTACTAAAACGTCCGTCCCCATCTTTCCTTTAAGTACTGAAAAGCTGCAATAAGGTGTCCCTGGAGACTGGGCTTTTATACCAGCCCAGTAACCTGTATCCTAATTCACTGTAACACTTATATCATGACTCAGCTTCTCCAGTACTGGGACTCAGGATTCCAAGAATAATTCTGTTCTGAGAATCTGCAGGCTCCAGTTTCAAGAATTACAGAAGTTGGGTAGGCACAATAGTCTCAGCACTATCTTTATCCTCTGGCAGGATTCTTTCATTTCCTCTACAGAGCAGCAATCAGAACAACTAAGGTTTTCTTCTCTCTCATTTCCTGTTTTATGAAGACAATAATTGTACTGAATGAATACATTGGCCTATAATTCACAAGGTCTCTCAACCTCCCAGACATTGCCATAATACAATAAACTTTTGGCATAGTTGTGGACTTCTCTTATTTACCTGTTGTTTATAGGCATGCTTGATGCAAGTATTATTTTAAGAACTATAAATAACCACATGACATAGCTTTTCTCAGATCTGTGCCACTATCATTCCACAAGCTCTGGCATGTGTGTGCTTCAGCCCCTCACTTGCTTCAGTAACGTGTTTCTCTTGCTGAAAGGACTTTGGCAAGAAGCAGCATCAGTCAGGTTTGGAAGACTAAGCAATTTCGATGGGCAGTGGAAGTGCACATTTTAAAACTTTTGTCTCCTTGAGAGCTTGCCAAGGAGGGATTTCCACCATTTCATTTGGAAATGACTTGCAATCCTAAACAGAGCTTGAAAACTTGTTCTTCCCTGAAGTAAGCAAATAGCATAGAATTCCTAGAAGTTGTCTGAAAGACAGACAGGCACAACCAATTCTGCGTGCTGAGCTCAGGGTGGAATTCACAGGTGAGTATATCCTAAGCCTTTCCTCAGCTTACGGGAGTGACAAGAGTAACATGAAACATACCTGTAGTAGCTGCATCCATCAAGAAAGAGTGCTGTTCTGTGGACTCTTGCAGAGGTTTTGAGGGAAGCCATTCTGGGTACTTACTTGCCAAAGCGTGCCCTTCCCTCACACATGCTCAGGATGCAGAAATGCTGATACAAAAGAGAAAGGTAATAAAATTGGTGCTTTGCCTTGCAGCAGTAGACTACCACTTGATGCTTTGTGGTTTTTTTTTAATCTCATCAATAAACAGAGCATGAGTAACTTGCATGCAGGATTGTCACGAGACCATTTGTCTTACAAAATATTACAGCTCATCTGGTGCGAACATAGCATCTTGCCACAGGTGCTAGAGAGGCAGAGTTTGTTTGACTGAATTTTCTCTGGTCATTGTAAGATGTCATAAGTAATGAGATTTCCTCTGTGGCCAAACGGAGAATGCACACTAGTCCCAAGATCACCAATTAACTTTCGTTCTACCTGAACATAATAATATAAAAGCACACTTCACAACTTGATGGTTACCTTTCTGTGCACTATAGAACAGTGAAAGAGAAACAGTGCTGAAAATCTTGGTTTTGGTAACACCTGCCAGTTAACCTGAAGGATGTGCTAGTTTGTACCTTGTCTACAATTCTCATCATGAATTGCCGTTGGCAATTTCACTTGTTTCCTGAGGTTAGTTCATTATGCTTGGGTTTTAGTTGCAATAAATTCATATATTGCTTCAGAGAAGACATAGTGAGTGCACCTCACGTGCAAATTCACCAAGTACCACATCTTGAAACTAAATGAAATACTAAGGTCTGAACCAAACACAAGGACAAGTTCTTCCTCTGTCACTACTGACAAAGAAAACATCCCTAGTTTTATTCTACATGATACCACTGTGCTGTTTTCATGAGTGGCTTCCTCTGAAGGCTCATGTGTTCAATGATACCTTACCTAGTGATGCCTCTGGTTCTGGATCAAGTCCCATATTTTTCCTCCTGGTTGGTATGTAGAGAGTGTGTGTTAAGCATCTGATTGTCTATGAGTTTGTACGTACCACTGATGGGATTTGGAATCTTTTCTGCTCTGGCCTTTCTAAGTCCTTTCATTTCTTTAGCTTCCTTTTTTTTCTAGGCAATCTGCCCTTAACATGTTCATGGACATGGTGGCAATGGCCTTTATGCACTTTATGACCTTAACTGACAATTTGGAAAGCGGCAATCCTGCCAATGGAGTAAAGAAATGTGGAATTTGGATAATGAGGTGAAGTCTCTGTGCTCAAAGAACAATTAAGATTGGCTTTGCTAGCTCTTGTGCAAGCACAGGGAGTGGAGGCTCGACTGGCTAGCACAGGATGCAGATAAAGAGGGAGCCCTGTGTAGAAGGACAGCCCTGCTTTTCGTCAGTGAAGACAAGATAACAGGAACTTGTGTAGTTCTTTGTTTCTTTGAAAGGCTATCTATCGTGCCCGATGACTGACCTCTGACTCATTACCTGTGCACTTCATATTGAAGTTGACACCCCTGCATATGCTAATGAAGATTATAGAGATCATGTTAAACATATATGACTATAGCACTCGTCTCTCCACCCAAATCATACTACACGTCACCTAGGGGAGGGAAACCTCATAATTTTGGGGATAAAAGATGGAGAAAATGACTGTTAAACTGGGAGAGAAGAACCTTGATACTTGACGGACCAGTGGACGGGCTGTTTTCTCTTCCTCCACCCCAGGCAGGGACACCTTTCTAGGTAAGTGCTGTGCCTTCCACCCTCTGGTGAATGTTACCCACGGGCTGTTGTATTATTACTATTTTTGCTAGCAATATTAACCTTAATTAGTAACACTATTGTAGTCAGTGAATTTATCAACGGCAATCTTCAATCTGCTCGGTCACTCTCAATAAAATTACTAATTTTGATTTTTGTGAATCTGACTCAGTGAAAGTCCTTTGCTGGGACTCTGATACACAAATCAGTGAAAGTCCTTTGTGGGGACTCTGGTAGACAAATCAGTGAAAGTCCTGGGACTCTGACAGACAAATATCAAAACTACATTCCTTTTAACGCGACAAGAACATAACCAAAAAAAGCCAAGAAATCACTGGACTATTATAGTTGTTTTCCTGGATAATTCATCCCTTTAACAATGTTAAATGTTCTGAGAATTCTCATTTATTAAACTAGAAAATAATAGTAACAGAGTTGCAGATTGTGTCCACTACACAACTAGTATTTCCTGCCATACTGAAAAGCTTTGACGTCAGTGTGATTACACACTTACATCCTTTCCACAGAAGACCTGTTTCATTCTGTGCAACTTAGAGATGCATATGAGAATCAGTTGTTTAGCCTCCAACCTACACAGTGTTATTGTCATCTAGCTGGGCAGGTTGTACACACCTTACAGAAAATGAAGTTTCAGGTTCACTGATACAAATCTATCCCAAAACCATAATTCACTCCGATTGTATAGAACTGCCCACAACAGAAAGTGAGAAAGAGAACAAAAGGCCTTACTTCTGCAGCTCCTGAAACGAAGTGTCTTAGCAGGCAGCATGCTAGTGTCCGTGTTCTCTACTCTATGAATAAAATTGAGGAATTGAGACCTGAAGAAGAGGAAACATCTTCTCAAGAAACCCCCCAATTCCTCCTCTGCCCAGAAGAGCAACAAAAACAGAGGCTGATGGGAATGAAGCTATACAAGACAGAGGCACATAGAAGCAGGACAAATCTGATTTGATTTACCACTCCTCTGGTAAGATACAACAGATACGTATCGTAAGACTGGTATACTTAGTGAACATTATAGCTAATCAAATTTAAATGCAGTTGTTTACTTTAATCACTTAATTTTCCTGTTTGAATGATTTAAAGGTGAGAAAGGCAGAGACATCTGTAATCAGACTGTAGTACAGGTACATGAAAAGGCAGGTGCTATGTGTCTCAGTTTGCAGAAAGTTGTTTTGTTGGACAAATATCTTTCAGGACCCAGCCTGTCAAAAGCAGTTAAGATGGCAAAAAAAGGCTTGGGCTTACTCATTTCAGAGCCTGCTAACAGGGGCAGTTGTGGATGTCCATGCTGGGCAGTGCACAACCTGTGTTGCGCTGTGTTAGCACCAGACTGTGTGTGTGCTCACGTTGTTGAATGCTGTTGGAAAGAGGATATTCAGACTCTGCAGCCAGAGGGCAAGGGGGGCTGCACACCTTCCTGGGACCAGGGCATGAGCACAGACAAGTGATGAGCTGTTGATTTGGTACACTCAGGGCATTTGCACATGGAAAGAAAATTTTCCTGGTCTATGCGTTGAATTCATCCAGCCCAGAAAAGTGTGTACACGTAAAGTGGAAAGGTTGTGGAAACTGGTGACACTGGTTCATTGCCCGTCTACAGAAAATGAGACTGGCTAATGCAAAGCTGGGAATGGCTGTTATAAAGTCCAGAGCACCAGATTTATTCTCCTGTGCAGGGCAGTAACCCTAAGCAATAAGCAGAAAATAGTGATGTGGCTTGAAACAGTGCTACCTGACCTATACAGGAGCCAGAAAGTAGACTCATACATTCACCTACCTTTGAGGCTGTGCCCTGTACAAATGCTTACATGAAAAATGTGTGACAGAAATAAGTGAAAATTATGTGAATTAAGTGATAAGAGGGTGTCCTTCTATTCTGACCTATTTGTATCCATGTACAAAAACAATGGCTGTGACCACACTTTTCCCTGTTACGTTGCAGAATTACAGGATAAGGGAAATGAGTAAGACGTAGGCGGGATTTTTGCACCCTGTTACATGAGCAGTTTAGAACTTCATAATGAAAGCACATTGTCAAAGCACACAAAAATATGCCACTAGCACAAATTCACAACTTCCATCCTTTTTGTGACCCATTACTGTAACTGCCACAGGGAAACAAGTTTTCAAGGACGAGGTAGGTTTACTTTTGTCTTTGTCTGTTTTTTACTTTTACTGCAAAGAAGTTAGGCAAAGAAATACTGCATTTTGTTATTTATGTGAGTTTTAATGTTGTTAAAATAACTGTAAGGGGTGGATAGACATTACCTGCAAATCCATCTTGTTGTCCAATGAATGCCTTAGCCAAAATTTTGATGGTGTATTTTTTCTACAGTCTCAAATTTTCTACAATCTGAAATTGAGATTCAGCACAATCTGAGAGTGGTTTGTACTGTAGCACGGAATATAGAAGTAGCTAATTTTCATAGAAAGTTTATAAACCACAGTGCAGAAAGGAAACAACCTTACACAGAAATACTTTATCTTTCCTTAGGATTTTGATCAATAATCTGCACAGGAACTATTTGAGATGTGAAAGAAAGTTTGGACCACTGCTGGGGAAAATATTACTGTTCTTCTATTGCAACAGTTTTTCTAAAGAAAAATGTTCTAAATGTTCTGTTTTTCTAAAGAAACACATGATACTAGCACAGCTATAAGGAAGAGGAGGAAAAGGCATGTTCAAAAATAAATTTGCATTTTCAGTGAGAAAAGAATAGTAGCAGCATTTCTGTTTAGTACTTACACGTGGATTCCTGATGATGTAAGAGGAGAAAGGAATGAATCCTCCTGGATTCATCTGACCAAGGTAGATAGCTTAGTCTTAGAGTGATGCCTCTGGGCTATCTTTTCAGTGACTGGCAGGAAATAAATCTAGTAAAGTCGTCATTCATCTTATCCTAGACGAGGTTGAATAAACTGTGTCTTAAGTAGCTGTTTCTTTCCAGCTGCTATTAAGGCAATGTATAATTATTGGTTCCCCTGCTAGCATATCTATATAGCACTTGGGTGAGTTTAGGTAAGACAAACTCCACCCCACAATTGACAGCATCTTCAGAGTTAGGTTAAAAGGTTAAAGAAATTTAATTTCCTTTTATTCATTTCCAATAACAAGTATGTTATTTACAATCCTTTATATATCATCTGATCCATTGTGTCCAAGAATCAAGAGCAGTTTATGCATTTTCTATTCAAGAACTACTGAATAAAAGTAAAAATTCTCTTGGGCTCGAGGCCCAGAGGTGAGATCCTGTCTTTCCTTGTTAATAATCCCGATTACCACAAAGGATTGCAGAGCCGAATTTTCTTTTCTCTGATATGTTTCTGCAGCTACGACTCCTACACAGTTTCTAACATCTGCCCAAGAGATGGAGGTAATCTGAGCTGACTCAAGAAAAGTAAATCAATAAATAACAAAAAGCACTGTGTGTGCTTAAAACAGTGGGTTGTTAATGCAATTGTGTGCAATCACAATCATCACATCTGTCTCCGTCAAGTACCTTACCACTTTCATGAAAAGATAAAAAGAATGTCAAGAAAGTTTTCAAATATAGCTAAAAATATTAAAATATGGGGAAAGAAGTTATTCCTGTATGAAACAAAGGATGCTTGTGAGGATATTAGTATACTTGCATATGTATTTTATTATCATTATCAAAGAATATAGGAGGTGGTTCAGAAGGAAGAGTGTTCTACACAGAAACTAAACTGTTCTCTGCATCAGAGCTCACAGAAAAGGATCGTGAGAGTATAGTCCTAGCTCTTTTTCAAGGAAATAATGATAAAGAAGTGACAAATATGGGGCTATTAAAAGAGGAGTTCTTAAGCAAGAAGCAACTAGAACAGTTTAACTAGTCCTCAGTTATAAACTGGAAAGAGAAAAATTTCACTGTCTCATTGAAATAGTGGGAGATAATGGGAAAAATGTCTTATGAAGACTAAGCTCTGTTCCAGGCGTTGCTAAAAATAAAAGTAATACTGTAACACTTACACTGTGGGTAAATACTGTAGGCTCAAAAATAAACCTTAAAGGAACAGTAGTCATACTTGTCTACTCTGCTAGATTTTCTTTGATATGTCCACAGAAAGGTGAATAAAGAAAAATTGAAGAATAAATCCCCACAAAACCTGGGGAAAATGTCCTGCCAGCAAAAGAAATAGAGTGATTCACGCATATCTGAATGATCTTCCCAGCATATGCTTGATGTTGGTGTGAATGCAACACTGTGCAGCTGATCATGGCAGTTTTGCAGGCAGAGTAATGTTCTGGCTATAGAAATCAGGCTAATTAAACCCCATCTGAGTATATCTCTATGTGCTTCTCTTGGATATGAAAAACTGAGGCCACCTCCGAAGAGGCCAAGGATGTGGTTTCATTTGCTTTTTCCTTGACCACAATGTTGATCTATGAGTTCCTTTCACCCTATTTCCTATGTCGCCAGCCAACTCAACTGCTTGTTGGGCCACACGTGAACCAGGTTGTGATCTTATTTGAAAACAGAATAACCCTTTTTTCTTTTGATTTGCAGCGTTGCCAAAGGCTTTATGAAGCCCATGCCCCTAACACCCTTGCACAGCACCTGTGATCATACTTCAGATTGCTGCATTTACCTCACAATTTCTTGATGGGAAGAAAACTTCTCTATTTCTTTTGTAAATGAGGAAATGAAGTACAGATTTGATTGACCCTTGGTCATAAAAAGAATCTGTGGCAGACCAGAGAACTGAGCAAAGCTCTCCATCACCTCAGTACAGTACCATAGTCACTGGACTCTCAGAAGTGGTTTGTTATATATAAACTTACATATAAGTAGGATATAAGAAACTCTATGCTGAGAGCTTAGATGCCTTTAGTGACGAGATAGGGGCCAACATTTCTTCAGCAGCAGAAATAGCTTAGACAGCTTTCCTCTGGGTCTTTGTTGCTAACCCACACTGTCATCTCAGATGAGCTTGTTCCACTGTTTGTGGTAAGGATACTAAGCCAGACGAAAAAACAACAAAAAACAAAAACTGCTGGGGTGGGAGAGGCATTACTAGTTTTAGTGATGATCACTTCTTCAGAACTATTCACTATGAGGCCCCACAGTGAATGGTACTAGCACAGCTAGGAAGGCAGGATGGAATCAGGTAGGAGACATGGAGGATGGGGAAGGACAGGGAATCTTAGGTCAACACTGCTATCCAAAGAAATGCTTCTGAACCAAGCTCTTGAAACAATCTTCCTCTTGCAGGAGAGGAAGTTTTCCAGAAATCCAGGAGTACTCTGACAGCTTTCTCGTCTCTTTATTTCCAAATAAATATTTCTCTCGCCTCTTTATTTCCAAACGTGTAAGAGTCAGATAGTTGCTACTTTTGGGACTCCTTTGCAAGGTCCTGTCCTTGACAACATTTCTCCTAGTGCATGCTGACTCCCAGTGTAATGAGCGTGAAGTGAATGCTTCCACTGCGGCGTTCTAAGGGCTGGGTTTCAATTTATCCAGCTCTATTTGTAGCCAAGATACACAACATCATATTAGGTCAGGTCTTCTAGATAACAGCCTTTCCCTCTGGAAACTGTGATCCTAGCCACGTTTATTATGTGCCTACATTTGTAGCACACCCAAATGAAAGAAACTTCATTCTGTGGAGCAGTCCCAAAAGCCTCCATCCAGCACAGTATCTGCCGGGAGCAAGATATGAAAAAATATTAGGTACAATAGTGTGTTTGGGCTCCTTCCTTTCTGGAGAAGAATTGCCTTTTCTCACATTACAGCTGAAGAGAGGAAAGGAGCCAGAAGAAAAATACACCTTTTGAATTCTCCCATTGCTCAATCTATCTGCAACAGATGTGGTAAAGGCCAAAAAATAACTGGATTCAAAACGGGTGAAGGAAATTAATGGGTGATCAGGCATTCTTGGACTGTTATGCACAGTAATCTATGAAGTAGCCTTCAACTTTGCAAGTCCATAGGGCACTGTTTTCTGGTAGATAAAAGACCATATAGGGAAAGGCCTGTCTGGGGTTTTCTGTCTCCTTATAATTTTAGAATCATAGAATCCTTTAG